>JBAKBP010001986.1:0-72235 GCA_037953745.1 Lithodes maja
CCAGCACACGGTATCACACACAATTATTGTCCTCTCTCCCTCCCTGCCCACCCCGAACCAACTTCCAGAAGCACATCCATACTCATATCTCTCACCGATCCATCCACTCATTCACAGACAACACGCAGCTGCATGCACGACCTCCCGAAATCCATCCTTCCGAATCCTCCCTTCCTCGCGAGGACAGAGTCCACCTGGCCAGGCTGAGATGCGGACACCATCCAGCTCTCTGAGCTATCAGAAGAGACTGGATGACTCCGTTGTCGACGCCTGCCCGGGATGTAACACAGCACCCCATACCATTAAACACATCATAGAAGACTGCATTTCACACAACCACTTATGCCAACAACACAATCTACACTCAATGAGAGCTCTGTGGGAAAGCCCGATTGTGGCCATGGCCTTTCTCAGGGACTCGGGGCTGTTCGGCCAGGCAGCTTAGGGAACAACAACAACAACAACTTTCTTGACTTCTTTCCAGAACAGTTTCTTTCACTCCCTCCATTTTACACTCAGATTCCTTCCAAATTCCTCATCTACTCTTCTCTTACTTTCCTTAACTACTCTCTTCACCACTCTTTTTCTCCACGTACCTCGCTCGTTTCTGCCTCTCCAAATCTTCATTCCCTCTACTACCCAACCACTCTCTATACGCTTTCTTCTTATCTTCCACAGCTATTTTTACCTCTTCTGTCCACCATGCTGTACCTTTCACTCCCCTCCCTCCACACACCTCCTCACATGCTTCACAGACCTCTTCCTTAAACACCTTGCTTATCTCCTCCACTTCCTCCATATCTTCCAGGTCGAACCCACCTAGTCGTCTTTCTACTGCTCTCCTGTACTCTTCCCTGATTTCCTCCTCCTGTAGCCTCTCCACCCTCCTCACCATTCCACCTTCCTCTCGCCTCCCTCCAGCTCTCCTCACCCACTTCTTTTGTATCCTAACCTTAGCTACTACTACATAATGATCAGACAGACCCCCTCCAATACCCCTATACTCCCTGGCATCCATCACAGATTTCTTCATTCTTTCATCCACACATATATAATCAATCGGTGACTTTCGTTCCACCACTGTCTTATCCTTCATCGTCCACACCACTTTCCATGTGTACCTGTGTATCATTCTGTGTCGGAAGAAGGTGTTGGCTATCCACAACCTCCTCCCCACACATACGTCCACAAGTGCACTACCATTCCCATTCACCTCTGACGGTACCCCCCACCTTCCCACCACTCCATCAACTTTCCTATCACCCACCTTACCATTCATATCCCCAATCAGAAATATTCTTTCGTTCTTGTCAAACTTATCCAGGCACGCCTCCACATTCACCCAGAACTCTTCTTTCTCTCTTACAAGTTTATCCTCTGTCGGAGCATACACACACACAATCACCCACGTTTGTATTCCTACTTTCATTCTCACCCACAGACCCATATTCTCTTACACACTCCTTCCATTTTTTACTTACAAACAAACACGCACCTTCTCTCGCTGCTCCCTCACTCACTCCAGCACACACACCCATTCCCTTAGAATGGAAACAAGCAAATATAACTCCAATATATAAAAGTGGAAATAAAGAAGACCCGCTAAATTATCGACCGGTATCCTTAACGAGTGTTATATGCAAGCTTTGTGAAAAGATTATTAGAAAAAGATGGGTGGGTATGTTGGAGGAGAGGGAAATAATTTCAAGCAAGCAGTTCGGGTTCAGAAAAGGTCATTCGTGTACCACAAATTTGTTGAGTTACTATGATAGGGTAATTGACATTGTACAAGGGAGGGAGGGGTGGATAGATTGTATTTACCCTGTACAGTACTCAGATTTCAAGAAGGCATTTGATAAGGTGCCTCATAAGAGATTGTTGTGGAAGCTCAGGACTGTGGGGTGGGTTGAGGGAGTATTATTAAAGTGGATGGAAAACTATTTAATTGGGAGGGAAATGCGAACAGTAATAAAGGGAAAGTTCTCCTCGTGGAAAAGGGTAAAAAGCGGAGTGCCTCAAGGATCGGTGTTGGCCCCAATCATGTTTTTGGTTTTCATCAACGACCTTCAAATGGGAATAGGCTCATATATATCTATGTTTGCTGATGATGCAAAATTGATGAAGCATATTACAAGTAGGAGTAGTTGTGAAGAATTACAGAGAGACCTAGATAAATTATATGAGTGGAGTCAAACTTGGAAAGTGGAATTCAACACGAGTAAGTGTCAGGTTCTTGAGATGGGAAAAAGTAAATATAGACCTTCTTGGGGATATAAAATAGGAGATGAAATAATTAGTAAAGCTGTGAAAGCAAAAGACCTAGGGGTAGTTATGGCAGACAGCTTGTCACCTGAACAGCATATAAATAAAATAACTGGTGAAACCTATGCAGTGTTGACTAACATGAGAATAGCTCTGAATTATTTAGATGAAGAGATGTTAGCAAAAATAATAGGGACAATAATACGACCAAGACTGGAGTATGCAGCAGTGGTGTGGTCTCCACACCTTATAAAACATAATAAAAAACTGGAAAGAGTTCAGAGAGTTGCCACTAAGATGATAGCTAGCCTTAGAGACCTGCCATATGAGGAGAGATTGGAGAGGCTAATGCTGCCAATGCTGAGGGAGAGGAGAGAGAGAGGTGACATGATCATGATGTTTAAGTGTGTGAAAGGTTTTGAGAAGATCGACAAGGGAGATTTTGTGGTGAGGGACGAGGGAAGAACCAGGGGTCATGAATGTAAGTTGAGGAAAGTTGTATGTAAGTCTGATGTAAGAAAGTTCAGCTTCCCGTATAGAAGCATTGATTGTTGGAATAAGTTGGATGGGGAGGTGGTGGGAGCAAGAAATATCCAAACTTTTAAAGCAAAATTGGATAAATGTAGAGAGAGAGACAGGACAACACGAGCTTAGGCTCAAATCCTGTATACTACAATTAGGTGAGTACAATTAGGTGAGTACACTCCCACTCCCTCACATCTGTACCCTTCCATTTGGTCTCCGTCATTCCACATACATCCAGCCTGGCATTAAAAGAGAAAAATTAAAAAAAAATCAGATTTATTTGATTTAAATCAATTTTTTTTTATTTGTATTCATTTGATGTTCTACATGAAATCTAACTACTACAGGATATTGTTTAGCATATTTATAACTAAACAGAGATAGAATAAGTGAATTAAAAATGCATATAACAGATGAATTTACATATTTTCTATTTCTGTGGCCTAAAACGCTCCGCTGAGGAACTATTGGCTCGATTGCAGCCAATAGCTAAGGCTCTAGATCAGATACAGAGTGACAAATGCACCATCGCTCAAGCAGTTGATATTTGGAAGAAATTATGTGGACACCTCACAAACACTCAGTAAATGGAAAAACTGGTGAGAAAGAGGTATGAACAATTCATTACCAAGGCTCACCTGCTTGCCAACATGCTTCATCCTTCACTTCAGGGGAAAACGCTCAATGAAGAAGAGGTGAATATTGCAATGGAATACGCCAATGAGAAATATCCAACACTTGTTCCCACCATCATGAAGTTTCAGGGAAAATCACCTCCTTTCCAGTCATTCAAGTTTACAGAGCCTGTGACCAAAACCCTGTCAGCTACTGATTGGTGGGAGTCTCATGCAAGTGTTTTGGGCAGTGTCATCCTCTCAGCAGTGCGTCAACTTCTCACTGCCGTAGCCTCATCCTCTGGGGGTAGAACGAGTTTTCTCCTCTTATGGATTAGTGCACTCAAAACTGAGGAACCGCCTCGGTACAGAGAAGGCAGCAAAACTTGTTTTCCTTTTTAAGTCCATGAATAAACACCCTCCTCCTCATGATCATGATGATGCTTAAACTCTTTCTTTGGTCTAACCAATTAAATTAAAGTGGAATTTATGTTTATTATATTCAGTTACAACTTACAAGGTACTTTCTTTTAGCTCTGGATAATAATCATTATGAAAAAGGAGTTTGTACTATTATGATTTAAATAAAACAATTGTTTATATAATTTTTGTTATAGTAATACTAATACAGTATACTACAATAATAAATATTGGTTTTCATAAAACACATTTGCTTAATTTTCCTTCTTTCCCCTCTCGTTTTCAATTAATGATAAGGTTATGATTTAAATCTGTGATTATTTTAAAAAAATAATTTGATTTAAATCTTGATTTAAATCAGTGATTAAAATCAACTTGATTTAAATCAAACAACCCTGCAGCCTGGCATTCACTAACACTTCCAGTACCTCTCTCTCTTTTGTGCCATCATTCATGCCACTCACATTCCATGTCCCTATTCTCAGAATGTCCGTAGGCTTGTCCATAGTCGGTCGGGGTTCGTCAACACAGGGTCCGTCCGTATCCGAGGCCGATTGTTCGTTCATGAACTACACAACACCGGTCAACATGGATTCAGAGTGGGAAGATCGTGTCTCTCACAACTTTTGGAACACTATGACAAAATTCTTAAAGCGCTAGAAGAAAAGAAAAACGTGGATGTCATTTACACCGAGTTTGCGAAGGCATTTGATAAATGTGACCATGGTATAATAGCCCACAAACTAAAAGCAAAAGGTATAACGGGGAAAATCGGAAGGTGGATATACAATTTCCTCGTAAACCGAAAACAATCAGTAGCAGTAAACCAAGTGTGACGCCCAGTGCGTAGCAACGCAACCTGATTGTACTCCTTGGTACTCCACTGTACCGTCACGGTCCGTGTACCGTGCTGGCTGCTTATATTGAGTGTGACAAAGTATAACTATGTTCTTTGTATCTCTGCAAAGGTCTCGTCATTTGCTAACCAGTGGTGGGTTTTGTTTTAAGCCATGTCGAGACCTTCCATTTAATATGTAGTATCAATAGAGAAGTTGATAGATAAGACAGTGGGAATTCAGAGAGAGAGAGTGAGTTAGACTTCAGAGCGAGAGGGTAGCGGTGCGCCACGCTGCCGGGGGGGTGGTTGCCAGACGTATGGACCGGTTGGCAGCCCTGCGCTTATAGCTGGGTGCGACAGGGTTGGTAGTACATTGCCGCCTGCCTATGCTGCCTGGGCTGCCCATGTTGTCGTACAGCACATTGCCTGGAGGCTCGCTGTGTGCTCTATGACCAGGTTGCCTAGAACCTTTGAGATTCTAACATCCCTTGCCCTCTCTCCCAATTTCTCACGGTTGCACTCTTTCTCTCTGACGACATTACTCTCATTTCATTCTTCTCTCTATTTAAATGCATACCCTTCCCTTGAGGTCCTAAAGGAGTTTCAGCACTCACCTCTCGTATTACTCTTAGGACAAGCATATATTTACATGTATTAGATTTAAGGGGTTAATGTGAACAGCGATCTTCTTGATGAGGATAGTTGGTGAACGTTCTACATGTTCACGAGTTATATGCCCAGCTCATCATCCAATTTGTGACTAGACTAGTGCCATGTGTAAGAGCCCGACCATGCCCAGGAGTTGTCTGTAGAGGGGCGAGGACTTACCTTGATTTGCCTACCGAGCCAGGAGCGAGTGCAGTACCAGAGACTACAGCTCGCTCGTAGTGCCGGTATAGTAGAGTAACGTAATTTATCTGTCCTTGTGTTCTCTGCAGTCTTTTCCTGGGTTCTCGCTTTCGGTGCTGGGACTCGTTGTTCCTGTGACTTGGCCTGCTAGCTAGAACACATGGGGATGATGAGTGGGTTATATCTTTATTTTACTATGCATTGCAGCTCTCTTTAAGTTTATGTATGTAACACTTTACAATACACATTACTCACACACAAGACAACACTATTAATACTTTCATGTATCAATTAACTGCACTGTCGTTTTGCTGCTGTGTCCGGAGTTCTGTTGCGTAGGGCGCATACGGACTCAGAGGGGAGACAGAGTGAGAGAAGCGAAGTAGCCTATGCGGTAGTAGGCTACCGGCGCAGTACTGTTGCCTGCAACCTTTTAGTTATTCCAAGTATAGATTCATTATTACAATAAGTGACTACTATTTATGTTCCTTCCATGTGTATTATTAGGTATCTACTGGATCATGAACATCTTGTATGCTACATGCTAGTGCATGTTAGTAGGGGACAGTTATTCTAGTGCACGCGCTTTCAAGTAGGCGTGTACATTTGTCATTTAGCATTTCACTGTCATACCTTTAGCCTGCTTCTATTCTACATTATTAGAGGCTTAATATTAACGTAGTTTCTTGAGTATTGCATTTCTTTAGTCATAACGTAACCTATAAATGTCTGAGGGAGTTTAGCCTCATAGCCTACCCCTGTTGTACACTTTCGCCGAGTTAAGGTACCTCGTTACCATAGACGATAACTCTGTAGGGCGTTGGTGCTTTTGTTGTCTGGAGCATATAGTATTTGGGACTGGAATCGAGCGTGTCGTTGTCACATAAGCCATTTCTGTCCTACGATCAAGAATCCCGAATATGTATTGCCGATCCAGCCGTAACAAAATGGCGACCTTGCACAAGATTCAGTAGTATCCTATCACATGTTTTTTGGAGAACTATTCTATGCTACCTAGTAGAGCTGGCTAGAATTTTCTTGCATATTGGAGGAATTTTTATTGTGTCATTATTGTATTGGTGGACTTGCAGATTGTTTCGTTAGGGGTGTCTAGAGTAGAGTCATTCAAGCATCTTTAACATTTTGTGAGTCGAGACTGCAATTAGTAATAAGCACTTTTTTTTTTTTATGAACAGCAATTGTATAACCAGCACTATGTCTAATGACTCATCATTTACGGGGGAGGATAACACGGTACAGCCTAGTAACCAGCAAGTACAACAGATGTTTGGGGAGGGGAGTGTTATAAGTGGAGAGAGGGATGCCCGGGCATTTTTGCAGACACCTTTGACCGAACAGCGCCTGCAGGCTATTGATTGTTACGGTCTTCGCTGTTTAGCCACGGTTTTGGGGCGGGACTGTCCTGACAGTTGGCCCAAGAAGAATTTGGTGGCATGTTTGTTGGGTGATGGCGATGGGGCGGTGGGTGGAGTGGGGTCTTGGGGGGTTCCCTCCAAGCCTCCATTCCACTCTACCCCTGAGCTGGGCCCTCAGCCAGCGAGTCTTAGCACGATGCAGCAGGAGGGTTCTCAAGGGCAAGCTGGCTTACCCGTAAACACGTCTCGGTGTGGATCCCCCATTTTGTGCTCTCCCCCCCCAGGCCTGTCTCCTGAGATGTTATTTCAGCTAGAACTAGCTAAGTTTAAGCTGCAGGAGACTCAGATACAACAGGCTAGTATAGAACACATAGAGGTTGCTAGAATCCAAGCCAATCAGGATGCAACCAGGTACCAGGCTGAAATGGATGTCGAGAAGTCTAGAGTAGAGACCACGGGGCGTCATCTCGGTGGTGGGCACCGGGTTACAGACTCACTTTCGCATTTAATTAAGTTAGTACCCGCATTTGATGAGACAGCAGTGACTGAGTTTTTTGCTCGTTTCGAAAAGAAGTGTCGTGAGTATGACTGGCCGGAGGTTAAATGGGCAGCATTAGTTTCATCACGTCTAGTGGGTAAGGGGTTGAAAGCCTACGATGCACTGTCACTGGACGAGAGTGTAGTGTATGGACTGGTGAAGGAGGCTGTGCTCCGGGCCTACGAACTGCAACCCGAAACTTATAGATTGAAGTTCCGTGGCGTGAATAAGAAGAGCGACGTCAGTTTTATGGAGCACGCACGGGACTTAACAGATGCAGGTAATAACTGGTTTCGGTCCGAGCACGCAGAGTCGGCTGAGGAAATTAAGCAACTTTTCTATCTGGAACAGTTTTACAAATGTACTGGAACCGATCTAACGCTGAACATTAAGGAAAAATGTCCCAAGACAGTAGAGGAGGCTGCCAAGATGGCAGACCTCAGATTATCATTGATTCGTGGTTGCGGTGCCGCTCAGAGGGCTGAGTCAGGGCAGAAGGGGCGCTATACCCCACCCACCAGAGTTTTTGATAATAACAAATCCTATGACACACATAACCACACTAAATGCATTGCACCTAATAACACCTACAAACACAAGCCTCTCCCGTTTACTAAAGGTCAGGCCCCTTCTTCGCCCGCACAAGGGAAGAAGCCCATTGGGGATGTGAAATGTTACAAATGTCAGAAGCTAGGCCATTATTCACGTGAGTGCCCTAGTAACACTCCCGCTAAGCCGGTGTCATTGGTTCACAGTATCGGTGTGTCTCTGAAGGCTGCAGCAACTGCCCGGGGTAGGTTGTCAGCAGCTGAGGCACACGCGGTAAAGAAGCGTACGGAAGGCTCGACACCTGTCCGGGACACTTTCTGTAACCATCGGGGACACGGGTTTGTGAGCTGGGGGAGTGAACTACGGAGGGTTGACTTGCTGAGGGATACGGGGGCTTCGCAAACTTTGTTGAGGAACTTCACAGGGAAACCGATAAATGCGGCCAGAGTTGTTGTGGTGCAGGGTATAAATGCTACGAGGTCATACCCACTTGTGAGGTTGGAGTTGAGAGTGGGAGAGGTGTGCCGGGAGCTGGATGTAGGGATCGTTGAGTGTTTGCCAGTTGAGGGCGTCGACCTTCTTCTCGGCAACGACTTTGCGGTGCCCACTTCCGGGACTCCACCCTTGGTCGTTGCCGAGAGGGCGGCCGACGTGGATGGTGAGAATCGGGAATGGGTTGGGAGGTGCCAACAGGATGAGATGGCCTGTGTGGTAACCCGATCTCGCTCTGCGGCTCCTGCACAGCCTAGCACTCAACCTCGGGGACAGTGGAGGAAGGATCAGGAGAAGGTTGCTAAGGGCAGGAAAAGGGATATTGATTCTGCTGCACTTCTCGGTGATTCGGTACTTGGACCTATAATAAACACGGGAGTTGACTCTGGCCCAGATATGGTGTGTAACAAGGCAGAGTTGGGTAAGACTTCGCGTGAGGCAAGAGCTGTAGCGAGAGCCACTAAGGCAGTAGAGCCTACTAGCCGGGGTAATGTCTTATTACAAAACCATCTTGATGCATTGACGCCCAGGGACATTAGTGAGCAGCAGCTGCAAGACGCTAGCCTAGCTCGTTATAGCAATGGTGCCATAGAGTTGGAGGAAGATGGGGATGCGAAGCCGGGAGATTTCTTTAGGCTCAACAGGATATTGTACCGCAGATTTCTAGACCCCAAATCGAAGTGGGAGGGCGGTGCGAGGGTAGTAGACCAGGTGGTTGTTCCAAATAAGTATAGAGAGTCCTTATTGTGTCTGGCGCATGATGTGCCGGTGGCGGGTCATTTGGGGGTAACAAAAACATTGGCGGCATTGGGCAGGTTTTTCTGGTGGCCTGGGGTCAAGGCTGATGTCTGTGCATGGGTGGCTGGGTGTGCGACCTGCCAGACAACGGGGAAGCCTAACCAGACAATCCCGAAGGCACCTTTGTTTCCCATACCTGTCACCGGGCCTCCGTTCAGCAAAGTTGTAGTAGATTTGGTTGGCCCTTTCCCGCCTACTAGTAGTGGCAATAAATTCCTGTTGACAATCATGGATGTGGCTACGAGATACCCGGACGCATACCCCATGAGAAACGGCTCGGCAAAGGCAGTTGTTAAAAACTTATTATTGTTCTGTTCCCGTTATGGATTTCCACGTGAGGTGCAGTCAGACCAGGGGAGCAATTTTACATCAAAATTGTTCAAGCAAACCCTTCAGTTGCACGGTATATGTTCTGTAGTGTCGTCAGCCTACCATCCCGAGAGTCAGGGAGTCTTGGAGCGGTGGCACTCGACCCTGAAGAGTATGCTACGCTGTTACTGTGCAGAACATGACACTGATTGGGATTTGGGTCTGCCGTATGTTCTGTTCGCTGCACGTGAAGTCCCAGGAGAGAGCCTGGGGTTCAGTCCAAATCAACTAGTCTTTGGCCATAATGTGAGAGGACCTTTAAGTATGGTGAAAGAGATCTGGGAGGGCGAAGAGAAGCCGGGGTCTGTACTTAAATATATCCTTGAGAGCCGGGAGAGACTTATAGGTTGCATGGCAGCGGCAGGTAATAACTTGGTTAATGCACAGGCGGTCATGAAGCACCAGTATGACGCCAAGGTGAAGCTTCGGGAGTTTTCGGTGGGTCAGGAGGTAATGTTGCTTTTACCTTTGCCTGGACACCCCCTTTCTGCCAAGTTTATTGGGCCGTATGTGGTGGCTAAGAAACTGTCCGACCTTGATTATCTCGTTGCAACACCTGACCGTAGAAAAAAACATCAGTTATGTCATGTTAACCTCATGAAAGAGTATGTGAGACGCCCCTCAGAGCCTCTCACTGTCCCTGTGCTGGCCTGCAGCGGCCAGGGTGGAGAAGGAGGTGGGGACAGTCATGCTGCTGAGGAGGATAGCTGGGACTGTGTCATTTCCGCGGAACAGTGGGCGGGGAATACTGAACAAGAGGCTAGGCAAGCTGTAAGTCACCTGCCTGAGCACCAGGGTGCTGCTGTCCTAGGCCTGTTCAGGTCATACTCCTCTGTTTTCGCCGAACACCCAGGTCTCACTACTCAGGTAACGCACGACGTGGACGTCGGTGATAATGTGCCCTTCAAGTCAGTGCCCTACCGTGTGCCCCCGGTAAAGTTGCCAGCTTTACGGGAGGAGTTAAAGTACATGGTTGAGAGAGGGATGATCACTGAAGGTTATGTGAAGTGGACATCACCCGTCACGTTGCAGCCAAAACCTGACGGCAAGGTGCGGTTCTGCATAGATTTTCGTAGGCTAAATGGCTTGACCACTACCAACCCTTACCCTTTGCCTCGAGTTGACGACAGCGTGGACAAGATAGGGAATGCAAAGTACCTTACTAAAATTGATCTTGTAAAAGGCTACTGGCAAGTACCCCTGTCGGACCGAGCTAAGCAAGTTTGTGGTTTTGTGGTAGATGGCAAGACCTACCAATGTAACGTAATGCCTTATGGGCTTAAGAACGCACCTGCCACGTTTCAGAACCTGATGAACGATATTTGTGACGAAATCCCTAACTGCACGGTCTACCTTGATGACGTGATAGTGTATGATGACAATTTTGATAATCACCTAAGGCACTTAGAGACCCTGTTTGGGAAGTTGCACGATGCTGGGCTGGTGGTGAACCTGAGGAAGTGCGAGTTTGTAAAGGCTACTGTGCAGTATCTTGGCTTCGTGGTCGGGTTAGGCCGGGTGTGCCCCCCCCTGAGCAAGATACAGGCTATCAATATGTTTCCCAGGCCCACCACTAAGCGCCAGGTCATGCGGTTCCTAGGTATGATAGGCTATTATAGGCGCTTCATCCGGGGATACTCTACTGTCTTAGCACCGTTAACTGATCTACTGTCGAAGTCAGTGAAGTTCTGTTGGGCTGCGGAGTGTCAGAGGGCTTTCGACCTAGTCAAGCACCTGCTGTGTACACATCCGATTTTGAGAGCCCCAGACTTCTCCAGGAGTTTTCAGCTGGCGACTGATGCCAGCGGTGTGGGTGCCGGGGCAGTGTTACTGCAGACTGATTCCGAGGGCTTGGAACACCCAGTGAGCTTCTTTTCTCGCAAGTTTAATTCGGCACAAAGGAATTACTCAACTATAGAGAAGGAGCTTCTTGCTATCGTTTTGTCGCTCAAACATTTCGAAGTTTATGTTCCAGCCTACGGCCCGGTAGTGACGATTTATACGGACCATCATCCCTTGAAATTCCTAAATCAGTTTCACAATCGGAATATGCGGTTGACCAGGTGGTCCCTAATGCTCCAAGAGTATAATCTCAACATTCAGCATATTGCCGGGAGTGAGAACGTGATAGCAGATTGTCTATCAAGGGTTGATGATCCAGGATAGTCGTGCACGGTGTGTGGGTTGAGCAGGAGTAAAATTAGGCTATCATAACGCCGTCCAAAAAGATTATAAAACAATAAAATAAACGAGAAATTTTTTTTTAGTTTTGTAAGTCTTTATTGTTGTAGCATGATGCATGCGATATTGTGTTTTATGTATAATTCACACTTCAGTTGTTGTGCACCTTTTGCAATTAGTGGCAGCTAAGGGTAGCAGGTCGGTTGGTTGCCTGTCAGATTTTGATAATGCTTCTAAGGTCGATTATCTAAAATCTTGGGGGGGCTGTGACGCCCAGTGCGTAGCAACGCAACCTGATTGTACTCCTTGGTACTCCACTGTACCGTCACGGTCCGTGTACCGTGCTGGCTGCTTATATTGAGTGTGACAACGTATAACTATGTTCTTTGTATCTCTGCAAAGGTCTCGTCATTTGCTAACCAGTGGTGGGTTTTGTTTTAAGCCATGTCGAGACCTTCCATTTAATATGTAGTATCAATAGAGAAGTTGATAGATAAGACAGTGGGAATTCAGAGAGAGAGAGTGAGTTAGACTTCAGAGCGAGAGGGTAGCGGTGCGCCACGCTGCCGGGGGGGTGGTTGCCAGACGTATGGACCGGTTGGCAGCCCTGCGCTTATAGCTGGGTGCGACAGGGTTGGTAGTACATTGCCGCCTGCCTATGCTGCCTGGGCTGCCCATGTTGTCGTACAGCACATTGCCTGGAGGCTCGCTGTGTGCTCTATGACCAGGTTGCCTAGAACCTTTGAGATTCTAACATCCCTTGCCCTCTCTCCCAATTTCTCACGGTTGCACTCTTTCTCTCTGACGACATTACTCTCATTTCATTCTTCTCTCTATTTAAATGCATACCCTTCCCTTGAGGTCCTAAAGGAGTTTCAGCACTCACCTCTCGTATTACTCTTAGGACAAGCATATATTTACATGTATTAGATTTAAGGGGTTAATGTGAACAGCGATCTTCTTGATGAGGATAGTTGGTGAACGTTCTACATGTTCACGAGTTATATGCCCAGCTCATCATCCAATTTGTGACTAGACTAGTGCCATGTGTAAGAGCCCGACCATGCCCAGGAGTTGTCTGTAGAGGGGCGAGGACTTAGCCTTGATTTGCCTACCGAGCCAGGAGCGAGTGCAGTACCAGAGACTACAGCTCGCTCGTAGTGCCGGTATAGTAGAGTAACGTAATTTATCTGTCCTTGTGTTCTCTGCAGTCTTTTCCTGGGTTCTCGCTTTCGGTGCTGGGACTCGTTGTTCCTGTGACTTGGCCTGCTAGCTAGAACACATGGGGATGATGAGTGGGTTATATCTTTATTTTACTATGCATTGCAGCTCTCTTTAAGTTTATGTATGTAACACTTTACAATACACATTACTCACACACAAGACAACACTATTAATACTTTCATGTATCAATTAACTGCACTGTCGTTTTGCTGCTGTGTCCGGAGTTCTGTTGCGTAGGGCGCATACGGACTCAGAGGGGAGACAGAGTGAGAGAAGCGAAGTAGCCTATGCGGTAGTAGGCTACCGGCGCAGTACTGTTGCCTGCAACCTTTTAGTTATTCCAAGTATAGATTCATTATTACAATAAGTGACTACTATTTATGTTCCTTCCATGTGTATTATTAGGTATCTACTGGATCATGAACATCTTGTATGCTACATGCTAGTGCATGTTAGCAGGGGACAGTTATTCTAGTGCACGCGCTTTCAAGTAGGCGTGTACATTTGTCATTTAGCATTTCACTGTCATACCTTTAGCCTGCTTCTATTCTACATTATTAGAGGCTTAATATTAACGTAGTTTCTTGAGTATTGCATTTCTTTAGTCATAACGTAACCTATAAATGTCTGAGGGAGTTTAGCCTCATAGCCTACCCCTGTTGTACACTTTCGCCGAGTTAAGGTACCTCGTTACCATAGACGATAACTCTGTAGGGCGTTGGTGCTTTTGTTGTCTGGAGCATATAGTATTTGGGACTGGAATCGAGCGTGTCGTTGTCACATAAGCCATTTCTGTCCTACGATCAAGAATCCCGAATATGTATTGCCGATCCAGCCGTAACACAAGTCACATCTGAGCCTTCGGATGTCAAAAGCTCAGTGTCTCAAGGAACAGTGCTAGCGCCCCTTCTGTTCCTCATACTAATTTGCGACATAGATATCAACACTAGACACAGTACGGTGTCGTCTTTTGCTGATGACACAAAATTAAGCAAGATAGTAAACACACAAGAGGACACGGGCCTACTGCAGGAAGACATGAATGTAGTGTTCCAGTGGACCAGGGAAAACCACATGCAATTCAATGAAGAAAAATTCCAATTAATATGGTACGGAGATAATAATGGCGTTTAAAGAAATTACAAATTACTTAACAGAATCTAACCACATAATAGAACGGAAAGACAGTGTGAAAGACCTTGGGGTATTAACCCTCCAGCCCCGGTTATGTATTATATATATATATTCATCGAAACCCGGGTGTTTTGGCCGAAAAACTTCTAGGCTAGGCTACCGTATATTCGTTAATCAGACTGCTTCCCGCATTCCCGCGCATCCCCAAGCGTAGCTGTGTTATTTACCTGTAGAATGGCATTAAGTAGAGCTCTCTAAGTCAACTGGGTGAGCTGTGATGATGATTTCATTGGAGATAACTTTATGGCCAAACCAGCCACTTTACACCACTTTTCGATACTGAACAACAACATACAGGCACACACGAACAAGCGACGCTCTCCTTCTTGTGGCCGGAGATGCGGAGCGTCGGTCCAGCCGGCTGTTGTTTACATGCGTCGGACCGACGCCTCGCACACCAAGCTCACAGGCTGTGACGTCATGGGTGTTTAAGAGGTCTTCCGGGTTGCGTGGGCCAAGGATTTTATGGGTGTACAAGAGGTCATCCGGGTTGAAGGGGTTAATGTCTGAAAATATGGGTTTCAAAGTACATAACCAGGTCAAAGTTGCGGCTGCGAAACGTCTAACGGGTTGGATTCTGCGTACTGTACATTTAAAACACGCGGTGAATTACCTATGATAACGCTCTTCAAATCTCTAGTGCTACCGCGGCTTGAATACTGTAGCGTATTAACATCCCCATACAAAGCAGGTGAAATAAATGACTTAGAGAGTGTACAAAGAAATTTCACTTCGCATATAAGTTCGATAAAACATCTACACTACATTGGGAGCGTTTAAGAGCACTAAATCTGTACTCGCTGGAACGTAAAAGAGAACGTTACCTAATAATATACACGTGGAAAATCGCAGAGGGTTTAGTACCAAACCTACATACTCCGATAGTCATGAAATTCAGTGATAGGAGAGGCTGGGAATGTGAAATCCCCCGGATGAATAACAGGGGTGTTTTGGGCTCTCTGCAAGAGGGCTGGTTATCACACAGAGGCCCATGTCTCTTCAACAAACTCCCACGGCGAGTAAGAGACATGAGGGACGTCTCGTTAGACAACTTCAAGAGAGCCCTCGATGTCGAACTGCAAAAAGTGCCAGACGAGCCCATCCTCGCGAGGGAGCGAGCTGTCGCTTAAAACAGTCTACTGCACCAAAATCACCACCCATAATGAGGGGCGCCGCGCTCCTTGGTGCCGCTAGAAGAGTGGCGAACACATCAAAAGTATAAGATAAGTTTGTATTTTTTTCCAGGTGGGGGTCGCAAGCCCACCGACCCAACCTCTTTAGTCGCCTCTTACGACACGCAGAAGGCACGTGGGGCATATTCTAATCCCTTACCACCAGGGGATACAGTCCAGTAAAGCCCCCTCACCACACCTCTCTTGTACTTCCTCATTTGTCTGTCTATCCCTCCATGTTAGCTGTACTCCTGTTTATAGGGAAAATACGTGAGTGTCCGATGTTAGGAAAAGCAGTCCGCAGTTAGGTATATTTTTCCAAGCTCCAGACACCAGAAAATTGTTTCTATGACACACAAGTTTAATGCTGATATTTTTACTTTTATGTGGGTTCAATGAGACTACTACCGTACTTAATGACACCCAACAAGGATAATTTTGTACCATTTTAAACAGAGTTATTCAATGGAAACTCTCCAAAATGTCTGAAGTTTGGTAGTTTTACGGCATGGTTAATTTGTGAGTGCGTTTCAAAGTTTTAGTAGTTTTTAACACTATTTACTATTTTTACTATTACAGTACAGGTATAAGAATAAATCCCAGACGTCCGACGACGCTACTGAGTGAGATTTGTCTATGTACGCAATTTTGTTATTTTCCTTTCAAAACCGTATTTTTTGTACTTACCGGGTACCACATTCAGGAAGGCCTACTACTGATACGCGGACAGCGGGGGGGACTGCTTGCAATTTATGTTCATCTCAAGAAGGCATTTGACTCAGTGCACTGAGAGACGCTGTGGGAGTTGATACTGCTACGTGGGATCCCCGCGGTGATTATTGACCTGGTATCTGGACTTTATACAGGAACAGAGAGTGCTGTCAAGTGTGGTGGGGGAGCATCCTTCTTCTTCCCTGTGAATTCAGGTGTGAGACAGGGATGTGTTCTAGCACCTACAGCCGTCCGGCTGGCTCAGTTGATAGCGTGCCTGAATCCCATCTTGAAGGTCTAGCGTTCAATCCCCGCTCAGATTGAAAAGTTTTTCTGGGATATAGCCGGCGGTTACCATCTCCCCATGAGCAAGGGGGATGGGTAATGGTCTCTGGTAGACTAAAGAAAGCCAAGCGCTTGTGAATCCTCGAAGGAGGAGAACGGGCGCTATATAAGTAACCAGAAGATTATTATTATTTATTATTACACTTTCCAACACTATAGGACTGGTTACTGGGCCAAACAGTTGGGTAGAGTCGCTTTGGAGCAGACACCGACAATTTCAATATCACCAATTTTGCAAATGATGCCGTGATCCTAGCAGAAACGTTGGATGTTCTCAGATTGGCCCTCGAGACATTACATGAGGAGTCGGAGCCTCTGGGTTTAAAGGTCTCTTGGACTAGGACCGAAGTTCAAGCATTTGGTGACTTATTGGATGATGATGCAGTGCAGTCTATTCATGCATTTGGTAAGGACTTAGAGATCCATGATAAATATGTATATCTTGGCAGTGTGATCCATAAAAGTGGTGAGTTGGGCTATGATGTCAATCGTCGCCTCGGCTTAGCATATGGAGTTATGGATTCACTCAACAAAATTATATGGCATTGTTGATACCTGTGCAGAAAAACAAAGCTGTGTATCTTCAAGACACTGGTAATCCCTGACTTAGTACAGTATATAGATGAGAGACATGGGACACTTTACAGTGAGTTGAAGAGACTCATCAATTCCTTTGATACTAAATGTTTTAGCAGGATCATGGGCTATCGCTGGCATGACTACATCTCAAACCAGCGACTACTCGGTGAAAGTGATACAAGTAATAAGAGTTGCATGGTCTGTGAACGCCAACTTCTTCTATTTAGTAGTAGCCTCTATGTTCCAACGTAGAGCTATATACTTAAAGTATAATTTTGCTCCGCTCTAGAGCGGGCAATTATCGAAATCACTAGCGCGATAAAACGATAACATCTAGAGTAGCACCTTACTCTCTCTACTAGGTACGTTGTACATACTTTGGAGGCCACTATTTGAAAAGGAAAATAAGAAAATATTGATGAGAAAGAAGAGAAAATTACAGGATTTTAGGCCATCCTATCTGGCTCCTTCAGCCGTCTTGACGGATCCACCCCAGTACCCGACAGGGTTCATTGGGCATTCCTTTTCGCGCTACTCAAGCCTTCACACTCGCTGTTTTCTATGCGCCCGATTTTTGTGCTGCTACTCCTGTCGCCTACCCTTTGGGTGAGTTGTGGGCCTTATTTATGGTCCCTCAGGTTATTAGACAGATGATCTGTGATGTAGGCACGCTTCAAATGGGCTCTTAGGTGTGTTACTTTGAGTATGGCGTCGAAACTGGTTGGTCACGCTTCTGCGCATGCGTCGCCCTTCGGCGATTGTTATTCTTTAGGCCTTTGCCTGTTTTTATCATCATTTTCACTTGCGGTGGCTTAGTTTTGTTACCTGGTCGGTTCTATTACGCTTTGTGCTTATTTTCTGCTTTCATTGCGTGGTGTTTGCGAAAAGTTAGGCTAACTTGTGCACTTTCGTTTGTGATGAAGGGGCCACAGCCCCCCTTGCCTTGACAGGTTATTTTGGCCTTATGTTTTGCTTACCTTCACATGAATGTTTCGCATTGGAGTGTGCCCTGTGTTTTTTGTTTTTATCTGCCACTCAACCAAGGCTAGGCCCCCTGTTAATAGCCTAACTTTTAGTTGGAGGGGGGCGCCAGGGCTAGGCCTCATGTTCCTCGCCTAACTTTTTAGAAGGGGGAGAAGGGACTTTTGGTAGACCGTCAATGTTGCCTCGTCGCTCTTGCTTGCCGATCTATGGTTTTACTTAACCACCTTAGGCTCGCAGGGGTATGACGCTTTGGTTTTACTAAACCTTCTGTGGGGCACCCTTTTTTCGTCTGACGCTCGCTCCCGCGCTGTCTCTCCCTTCTTTTGTTGGCGCTCCCCTAGGCCTTGAGTTCCTGAGACACAGTCTTCCCCTTAATTGAACTCCCTCATACATTGAGGTCCCCGCAGCACGGTCTTCACCTCCTTTGAGCTCTACGATGCCTTGAACTGTCGTCCCTTCCACCCTTTTTGGTGACGCGGGTCTCTGGGAAGGGCTCCGCGCCCGCTCCGCCCTGCAGCGTGGACAATTCCCGCTCCAGGTCGGTCCTATGCTTCCGACATGTTCTCTTTTTTGGCTGCTGTGGTCGGGTCACTCTGGACCCGCTCCGCCCTAGGATGGTACTATCCGTCTCTAGGTCGGTCCTCTGCATCTCACTGTTTTATTTTTGCTCATGCAAACTCCCCTGCCAGCTGTCCTGCTGTGCACTTGGGTTGAGCCTTTTGGTTGGTATTTACCTCCATCTCCCTTTCCGCTCGAGGGCGGACAAATCCGCTCTGGAGCGGACATCTCCGCTCTGGTGCAGGCATCTCCGCTCTGCAGCGATGTCTATTCCGCTCTGGACAGGGCCCCCCTTGGGCTCCTTCTTCACTTTGGCTTCTACACTGGGTCTCTCCTCCACCTGTTCCGCTCTGGAGCGGACACCAGTCCCGCTCCTGGTCGGTCCTAGGCCTTCCCTCCTGCTGCCCTAGCCCTCCTGTTTTCACCTGGTTCTACTCTACGATTGTTCCGCTCTGGAGCGGACGCCAGTCCTGCTCCAGGTCGGTCCTAGGCCTTGCCTTCTGATGCCCTGGCTCTCTTGTTCGCTGTGCGCCTGCCTTTCTCCTTTGCCTCGACTGCCGTTGTCATGCATGCATGGCCCGCTCTGGAGCGGGAGGGTGTAGTCCGCTCTGGAGCGGGTCTGTCTGCTCCGCTCTGGAGCGGACTTGCCCTCTCGGCCCTGGCACAAATTTTTTGGCCAATATTGCCTTGTTTGTACTTGGGGTTTGTCGGTTACAGTGTCTAATAACCTTCTCCTTTACATCAGGTTGTGTTCCCGCTCTGCGCTGCTGGGTCCCTTGGCCTGCCATCTCCTCTTCGGTCCCTTCACCCTCAGGTACCCTTTTCGGTCCTTATATGGCTGTCATGCTTTATTTCAGGGTGTTTGAACCTGCGCCTTGGTCTTTTCTGACCTGGGTTTTTGGGGTTCTTCGGACTGTTGCTGCTTATGATGTATGCTTGGCCCTCCCACATAGGGGGTCTCCATCCTTCTCACATGGGGGGGGGGGGGTGTGTTGTGTTGTGTTGTGTTGTGTTGTGTTATGTTATGTTATTACTTTTCTCTACCTATCATAATGCATGGTATCTTTTGTGTGTTTTTTTGCGCATACTGTCATACCTTCCTTCAATTTATGCATCTTCTTTCTCTGAGCTTCGTCTGGGACATCTTTAATTTCTCCCTTCGCTTACTGTGCGGATGTCGCTCCCTGCCTGCGCGCGCCATGGGTGTGCCCGTCCGGCTATGGGAGCTGGGCATACTGAGTGCCCCGCCCATGCTGCGTGCTACTGCCGTGATGGCTTCCCCCCAGACGGTGTGGCCCGTGTCTCGTCACCGTTATGACGATTGAGTCTCGCCCTACTTCACCGGATGCTGAGACGGCACGGGTCAACCTCACCGCTGCATGGTCGGGCGTGGCTCGGTCTGTTAAGGACCATTTACACCGGGTCCCCCGCTTCATAGACGAAGGGGTTCGCGCCTTGCTGAACCTTCCTCTGGTGTCTCCGCGCCCTGTGGTCCCGCTTCGCAGGTCCCTCAGTCTGGTGTGTCTCCGTTATCGGCGGACACAGCAGGGGTCGATGCGGCACCACTCAGCTTCTCCACGTCGCCGGAAGTCTTCGACGTCCCGCCGCCCTGCAGCTTCCGATCCCACGTCTCTGGGCTCGTCGACTTTTCGCCCTAAGATGGCGATGCTTCCCACGGTCCGTGTTCCTGCTGGTGTTTCGGCCTTCTCACCTGGTCGTCGTACACCATGGGCTGCTCAGGGAGATTGTGGTGTCGCAGGCCGCCGGACATCTACCGTCGGCTCTCCGCCATCGTTGACGTTGGCTCTGCTACCACCGTTCCTCCTCGCACTCCTCAACTCGAGCTCTCTCTACGATCGGTGTTTGCTTCGGCCTCTCCTCTTCTTGTCCGCGATGGTCTCCCGGATTCTCCTGGCTTTGTCGGGTCTGACATTCCGTGTGGCCTGCCTTCTCCTGCTCGGAAGAGTGGACCCGTACCTCTGGCAGTGCAAGGCGCCAGTGTGGCGGTTTTAGGGTCTGGTCAGGTGGGGGCTGCCTGTGACCTCGTGGAACTGAGTGGCGGGAGCGATGAAGTGTCCGATGCCGTAGTTGTTGAGGACTCGCCCCGGGAGTCTTTCTCCTCTACTCCGTCGCCTCGTCGGTCGCCCAGCCGTCGGAACCGTCGCCAGACCATCTCTTCATCTTCCTCATCACCGACCGAAGACCCTGGATGGGTCCTTCCTATTCGGGCCATCCAGGAGGCCCGGGTTAGGGCTGAGGAGGCTAACGCTGCACGGTTTGCCTCCCTGCACGGGATGCTTGCACTGATGGCGGGAGGCTGGGAGCGTCCTCCTCCCATTCCTCCTGTGCTTCAACCTTGCGTTTTGGTTCTATCTATCTATTGCCTGACGCTGTGATCCCCGAAGGGGTGGCCACGAACGAACCGCCCCCATGCACCTCTGTCCCCAGTCAGTCGACGCCCCTCCCCCCAACCAGCACCGCCTTCATTCATGTAGTTCCTCACTCCATCCTTCCACCTCATATTCGGTCTACCTCTCCCCCTCTGTCCCTCCACCTCGCTCTCGTACACCCTCTTAGTCATTCTCTCGCTTTCCATACGTTCCATATGGCCGAACCATCTCAAGTTGTTCCTTTTCACACTTTCCAGCACATCTACCTCCACACCACACCTCCTTCTTACTTCCTCATTAGTCTGTCTATCCCTCCATGTAATTCCGCACGCACTCCTTAAGTAATTCATTTCCACTGCTCTCACTCTTGGTCTGAGTCTCTCAACCAACGTCCATGCTTCGCTTCCGTAAGTCAGTGTCGGGATTACCACACTGTCATGCAAGGACTTCTTCACTTCCATACTGACCACCCTATTTCTTGTTACTGCTTTTAGCGTTCCTACAACCCTCTTCCCCTGTTGTACCCTCTCCCGCACCTCTTCATCCATAGTCCCATCTTTACTCAACACACTGCCCAGATACTTAAAAGAGTTGACGATCTCCATAGCCTGACCGTTCAGCTTCACCTCACACTCTGTGACTTCACCCCTTTCGAAGACCATAACCTTGCTCTTCCCCGTATTTACCTTCAAATTCCGTTTTTCGCACACTGTTCCAAACTCATTTACCAGACCCTGCAACTCCCATTCATTATCACTCATCAGAACTGTATCATCCGCAAACAGCAGTATAGGTAGCTTCCACTCAATTCCCTCCCTTTTCAGCGATACACCAACATCCACTGCTCTTGATAGTATTTCTTTCATAACTCCATCCATATATACAGTAAACAACCACGGGGACATCACACACCCCTGTTTCAAACCAACATTCAGGTCAAAGAACTCGCTCTGCTCACTCTCCACACGTACTGCCGCCTTTGCACCCTCATACATGCTCTTCACTGCTTTCAGCAACTTGCCCTCTACTCCGTATATTCTAAGTACTTTCCACAAACCTTCTCTATCCACTCAGTCATAGGCCTTCTCCAAGTCCATAAAGGCAACATACACCTTTTGTTTCTTCTCCAGATACTTCTCCACAACACAATTCAGGGTAAAAATCTGATCTACACATCCTCTTCCCTTCCTAAAGCCTCCCTGCTCGTCGCCTATCCATTTCTCCGTTCTCACTCTCACTCTCTCAATCACTACCCTACTGTATACCTTCCCTACTACGCTTAGAAGACATATTCCTCGGTGGTTACCACACACTCCTCTTTCCCCTTTGCCCTTATATAGGGGGACTATTATGCCAGTCTTCCAGTCATCGGGTGCACTCCCCTTCTCCCATGCTAGTTTGCACATTTTCCATACCCATTCTATCACTATCTCACCACCATACCTCAACATTTCCCCACACACTCCATCTGTTCCTGGTGCTTTCCCCAAGTTCACTCTTTTCATGGCTTCCCACACTTCTGACCTCCTGATCCCCACCTCCTCCTCCACTACTTCTCTTCTTCTCCCTCCCATACCATATCCAGCTATGTTTGCTGGCTCTTCATTCCTTTCATTTAGCAACTCACTGAAGTACTCCCTCCATCTTTCGACTCTCTCTTGCTTCTCGGCTAGCATTCTCCCATTCTTATCTTTCACACCCTTACTGTTTCCCTTGCTACCTTCCCTAACTTTCTTGACTTCTTTCCAGAACAGTTTCTTACTCTCCCTCCATTTTACACTCAGATTCCTTCCAAATTCCTCATCTACTCTTCTCTTACTTTCCTTCACTACTCTCTTCACCACCCTCTTACTCTCCACGTACCTCGCTCGTTTCTGTCTCTCGGAATCTTCATTCCCTCTACTACCCAACCACTCTCTATATGCTTTCTTCTTTTCTTCCACAGCTATTCTTACCTCTTCTGTCCACCATGCTGTACCTTTCACTCCCCTCCCTCTTCTCCTCACTCCACACACCTCCTCACATGCTGCACAGATCTCATCCTTAAACACCTTGCTCATCTCCTCCACTTCCTCCATAACTTCCAGGTCGAACCCACCTAGTCGTCTTTCCACTGCTCTCCTGTACTCCTCCCTGACTTCCTCCTCCTGCAACCTCTCCACCCTCCTCACCATTCCACCCTCCTCTCGCCTCCCTCCCGCTCTCCTCACCCACTTCTTTTGTGGGTGTTCTTTTTTGGTTGTTCGACACTATTGCCTCCTAGGCTTGCTCTTGCTTGCCTGCCTCCGGATTTACTAACCCTTCTTGCAGGGCCCCAGTTTTCGACTGCTTCCAGCTCCTGAGACACAGTCTTACCCTCCATTGACCTCACCAATACCTTGAGTTCCTGTGCCGCAGTCTTCACCTATATTGAACTCACCAATACCTTGAGGTTCCTGAGGCGCGGTCTTAACCTACGTTGAGCTCTCCTATACCTTGAGGTTCCTGCGACACGGTCTTACCCTACATTGAGCTCACCAATACCTTGAGTTCCTGAGACACAGTCTTCACCTACTTTGACCTCGCTCATACCTTGCATTTCCTCCGGCAGTCTTCCCTACATTGGGCTCCCCAATACCTTGAGGTTCCTGAGACACAGTCTTAACCTCCATTGTGCTCACCATTCCCTTGGGATGTCTTTTTCCTTCCACCCTCCCTGGTGCCGCTGGTCTCTCGGCCGGGCTGTACTCAGCTCGCTCCGCCCTGGTGCGTGGATGACTCCCGCTCCAGGTCGGTCCTATGACTAGACACATTCTCTTATAAGACCGCTCCCTTTATTACTGCAATCTGCCTGACGTCCTTCAACGGTGACTTTGGCTTTGCTGGGCGGGACCCTTTAGGCCTCTCCACTTCAGTTGGGAATGTTTTTCTTACGGGCCTCTGGCGTCTGGGCTAGGGCCTCACGGGGCCCGTTCCGCCCTAGGGTGGGCTCTATCCTCCTCTCGGTCGGGCCTATGCTTTGCCTCTGTTCTTTACCCACGGACGCTCCCACGTCAGCTGTGATGCTAGACCATTCAGTTGGGACGCTTGGATGTACATTTCTGAGGTTTTTACCCAGGGAGGCTCCCACGTCGGCTATCGTGCTAGACGATTCTTTTGGATGTTCCTGGCCTTTCACCTTTACTGGTACCTACGGGCCTCTGACGTTTGGCTACCCTACGCCCGCTCCTCCCTGGTGCGGCTCCTCCGCTCTGGGGCGGAAGATACGCTCTGGAGCGGTGACTGTCTTTTTATTTCCGTGGATGCTTCCACGTTAGCTGTCCTGCTAGTCTAGTCTGACGGAACTCATGGGTGTTTTCCCTTTCACCCTTCCTGATGCCTCAAGCCTCTCCCATCCGCCTGCACTACATCTGCCCCGCCTTAGAGCGGAAATTTGCGCTCTTGGCCAGTTCTCTTCCATACTTCTCCTGACACCATCCCGGTTCCTCACCTGTCCTATGCCGCTCTCCGCTCTGGAGCGGAGCTTACTTTCTGCTCCAGAGCGGGATTTCCGCCCCAGAGCGGAGCGGGCCGTTCGGGGCCCCCTCCACTCTGGGTCGGTTCTCGGTGGTCTTTGCCTTGCCTCTGGATGGGCCCTCCGTTGCAGTCATTCATCTTACTACTGTTGCAGTCATTCATCTTACTACTGGCTCCGTCTCGCTCCCTTGCCTCCCTAGGCTAGGTCATTCATCTTCCTACTGGCACCATCTCGCTCCATTGCCTCCCTCGGCCTCCTGGGCCGCTCCTGCAGCGTGCAACGCTCTCCGCTCTGATGCGCAGCTTCCATTCCGCTCAAGGGCGGCGAGGGCCCTTCCTCCTACATTCCGCTCCAGAGCGGATTTCCGCCCCGGAGCGGAGGGGACCATTCTGGACCACTCCACTCTGGGTCGGTGCTAGGGTGCTTTGCTTTACCTCTGGATTGGGACTCAGTTGCAGTGGTTCATGGACTTCTCTTTTTTATCAGACTGTGCTCTCACTCTACTCTGATGGTAGAGTGGTGAAGAGGCGTCTTCTCCTCTTCAGTGCCTTCACCCTTTGGGTATTCTTATTATCCTCTTCAATTATAAGGCTTTCATGCCTTCCTTCTGGGGATTTGCACCTGCCCCTTGGTCTTTTCTGACCGGGGTTTTTCGGGGTTCTTGCTCTTGCTGGTTCGCCTGGTCTCTCCCTGGCCCTCCGCATGGGGGGTCACTCTTCACCCCTTGCCTCGCACAAGGGGGGCGGGGGGGGGAGACTCACTTTCATGAAAGGTGCTCCATTTTCGAGGTGTAGTGAGCACTTTTGTGCGTCCTTCGGCCCTTGTGCCTGTTAATTTTCAGGAGTTTTCTTCCAGTATTTGTGCACCCATGAATTATCCTCCTGTATAGCCCTCCGTTCGAAGGGTCCCCTTTTTCGTCCTTTCCTTCCTACACAAGGGAAGGGGGTAATCTCCTGTCACGGATTTACCGGTTTTTCACATTATTGTGCTCACACACAATTCCTGGGCTTCCTACATGTGACGGCAGTATCTTTTTCCTTTCCGATTGCGAGGAGGATATCACTTCCTTCCTGCGCACACCATGGGTGTGTCCGTCCTGCCATGCCCGTTGGACGTAGAGAGTGTCCTCCCCTTATCTCATGCTACAGCCGCGATGGTTTTCACCCTCGGAGGTCTAGATCGTGGCTCGTGGATATTGTCCTTTGTGTCTCGTCCTCCTTCCCCAGACACGGATGAGGCAAGGTCTCGCCTCTGCACTATGTAGTCGGGAATTGCTCTCTATGTCGGGGACCCCTTCCATTGGATTCCACACTTCGTAAGACGGAGGGGTACGCGCCATGCGTCCCCTTACCTCTGCTGTCTCCGTGGCACCAGGCCGCCTTTCCTCCTGTGCCTCGTTCGGGCGTCCTCGCGGTTTCCGAGGACGCCGAAACGACGGTGTGACGTCGCTCTCCTTCCCCATATCGCCGACGATTCCCGACTCCTACGTCCGGTTCATGCCATACATGTGGCTCTGGACGAGGCTCGGGAGCCCTTCACACTGCATGCAACCTCCCTGCCCGGGCCTGCCGCCCTGTGGGCGGATGCTCTGTCGAAAGGCCAGAGCGCCCGGGTAGTATGGTATTCCCAACACACCGTGTTCGACGACCTAGCGGCCTCCTGGAGTGTGGCCTGGTTCGCCAGGTGGCCTGGTTCGCCTCATGCGAGGCGACCGGGTTGCCTGTGTTCCTGTGCCGCTGGATTACTCCTCCGGCGGAGGTACCGGTCGCGTTCAGCAAGGACTGGCGCGGGTGGCGGTCGGTTTATGTATATTTGTTAGTAGTCTTGGCAAATCCAACGTCAAGGCTATTAACCTAATTGCAATGACGACTTGTCTATTTTGACTGCTATGTCGTCATTCCAACCGCGGTTAAAAAGAAAACGTCTAGAGTCTACTCCTTATCTTGCTCTAGGAGACGTTGTACATTAACCAAAACTACCACCGAAGGTGAAAAAAGCATAGAAGAGAAGAAAAAGGGGTTTACCTTAGTTACCGCTTAAGGCCCATCCCGTGTTCCGTCATGTGCAGATCACTGTCGAACGTGCGCATGAGCGACCCTCTCTTGTTATCATTTTTTCACGCGCCTCCATTGATTGAGTCCGCTTTTGTTGTGCTCCTTCAATTCACCCTGTTTTAGGTTCGTTTCGGCTTTTCTGGCCTTCTTTTTGCTAGACAGATGTTACGTGATCTAGGACACACCTAAATGGGCTCCTTAGTGTGTTTAATGGAGACGCGTGTGGAAATAGCTACCGAAGGTACGGGGGCGCTTGGCGTTCCCCGTCTATATGTTTTCATTCTTTCTCTTTTCATATTCTTTTTTCCTGTTAGTCTGGGCATAGTTTAGCTTTTAGCTTCGATTAGCCTAGCTTGTTTATCATTCAGGTATTGCTATGCCCTTATGAGTTCTCATTTTTTTCATAGCCTAGGTGTACAGTTGGTTCACAAAATGAGATTTCGTGGTGGCGGTGCTGTTTGTAGGTTTGTGTCAGCCGCATAACTAGCGTTTATTCCCGAGTCCCCCCTTTCGAGCCTTCACTGTGTCTCAAGGGCCTGGGCGCTTAGTGGTTCGTGATACCCAGAGGTACCCCACGGGGGCCTCTCCCTCACTCCACAGGGTTTTTTCGCCCCTGACACATTCTCTACTCGCGGCTAGGCCACCCTTTTTCTCACCAGTTTCATTACTGGTTTTTTGTGTTTCCCTTCCTGTTTTCACCTCCATCCTTTCATAACTTTTGCCCAATCCTGGGGTACCCCACGGGGGCCCCTGTTGTGCCAAACCACCCAACCTGCCACTTCTCCTCATGGGCTTTGCTCTATCTCTGTGGGTTGGGTGGTTCCCAGGGGATGTGCCTCCTCTCCCCTGGTGTGCCTTCCTTGCCTCTCCCTTGACCGGTCGAGTCAGGATATTATCAAGGAAGACACTGCTCAGCTAGATGGTCACGGTCATCTTCGCTTGGAGTTCATAAGGAGTTGACGCTTGTTTGCCGGCCTTTTTTGGTTTTCCTAGACGCCCCTCTCACTTGTTCGGCACCGGGCCCTCTTGGCAGGTCCCGCAAATTTGCGGTGTGCTCGATTCGGCCCTCTGGGTCGTTTCGGCTCCCCGCAAATTTGCGGAGATCGCTGGGGGGTCGCGTGACGATGTGGGGGGTTTGTGTCGGTACGGATCTACCTCCATTGGCCCGCAAATTTGCGGTTATAGTTGGCTTTCACTGTTGACCCTTTTTTGTGTCATATTGTTGCCTGATACTATATTGGTGTATGCACTTTCCTGGTGTTATAGGCCCTGCATATAAGATGTTGAGTGGTGGTTAACACTTTCTCCATCTTTGCAGGTTCTGCTGGTGCTCTTCCGCCTCGGCCGCCCTCCTCACCTACCTCTGTGCTCCCGGTTTAGGGTGAGTACAGATGCCTGTTTGCATGTGTGTTCCTGTTTCCCCATGCTCCTTCCCTGGTTCTTCTTGGACATTCTCTACACTTACACCTTCGACGTGCTGCTTCTGGTGTGTGTTCTTCTCGTGCTGGTCGGCTGCTTTGCTTTCGCCTTGGTTGTCGCTCCCCGTGCTTGGTGAGCCACATGTCCTGCTTGCGCCACTCGCTCTTTGTGTCCTCTACGGCCTACCTCCCTGCTCTGTGTGGCCCGTGTCTGGCCCTGGTGGTTGTGCTGCTCCATGGCCCTGGTTCCTCGGCGGTGGCTGTGGCCTCTGCTTCCCTTCCGTCGGTGTGGCCGATGGTCTCCCGCCACATTGGGCCTGTGGGCCGCCGTTCCCCGGCTTTTGTTGCCGCCCGGTTCCGCGTCACCCTGGGTATCCCTGACCCGACTGCCGGCCGTTCACCCCAGCCCGTAGCCTCGTCGGTGGCGCTCTCGTCTCACTCGCGAGGGGTCGGGGGTTCCCTCCCAGACCGGGCGGTGCCGAATTGGGCTTGTCTCCTTTCATGTGTTAGCCTCAGTTCACCTAGCTGTAAATAGGTACCTGGAATTCGTGGACGACGTTGTGCCGTCCCATCTGGGGTTGGCACACATGGTACAAGGCGGGCTGGGTGTCATATGGTTCCCCTACGCTACTGGTCAACCTAAGCCTCCACGCTCTCGCTCGCCTCGCTCCTGCCCCTCGTCGTCGTCCTGTTCGCCTTGACGTCGCCCGTCGCCCTCGTCTTGGTTCTCGCCCTGAGGCCGGGGTTAGCGGCTCTGCTCCTATGCGCCCTCCCCTGGCCTCTACGGATAGGGGCTCTCCTCCCTTCCGCCCGCTTTCCTAGCCCAGACGACTTCCTCTTCCGTTGTCCTCTCCGCACGCGGTTGTTCGTGCTGTCGCTGGCCCTCTGCTCCCTCCTACACTGTCCAGGAGGGTCCGCCTGGGTGTCGTTGCTTCTCCTCCTTCGCCTGCTTCAGTGCCTCTTCTTCCTTCGCGGTCTCGTCCCGCGGTGGGGGTCCCTCCCTCCTCCGCCTCGGTGTCGGGCCGCCCTGTTCTCTCAGCCCCGGGGGTCCTTGCTCTGTTTCCCCCTGCGGCTCCTTCTGGCCTCCTTTCACCCGGCCAGCCTTCCCCCTCCCGTCGTCCTGCTCCTCCTCCTTCTTCTCTTCCTGCCCTTCACTTCCCGTCTCGCCTGGGGGGTACCCCTCCTCTTGCCTCGGTGAGGCTTCGGGGTCCCCCTTTTCTCGGGTGCTGTCGTGTCGCTGGAAGAGGGGGATGGTGCTGTTTCCCCCTCGGCCGTTCGTGTTCGGGGACGGGTCCCTCTACGGCGACGCGGCCGTCGTCGCTCGCCTTCCTTGGGCCGCGACGCTGCTGGTTCGTGTCGTGGGTCTCGCTCCCGCTCACGCTTGTCCCTGCGGACCGACCCTTCTGGGTGGGGGGGGTCGCCTCTCTCGGTTCGATTGTTGGCTTTGCGGGACTGGGTTGTGTCACGCTTCGACGGGTGCTTGGCGTCGTTGGCCGCCTCCCTCTTCTCGCGCTTCTTGGCGGTGCCTCCCCCTCGGCGCCTCGCCTTTCCTACCCCTGCTACGGTCCCGCTCCCTTCTGCAGGCCTCCGCTCTGGTCAGACTTCAGCCGCACTGACCTCCTTCCGGCTGTTCAGTCCCTGGCTGTGTTGACGGGTCTGTCCTCCTATGGGACGGGTTTGTGCGGCGCCGGTACGCCTGGCTTCGCCGTCATGCTCGGTCGCCCTCTCCCCTTGGAGGCCTGGTTTGCTGTGGCCTTCGCCTTCACACCGTTCCGTCGACGGCTCTCCTTCGGTCCCTCCCTTAGGTTACTCGCCTTGACGTTGGACTGGGGTCGTCCCTGCTTTTGCCTCCTCTTGTGTCTGTCGGCAGGTTGGCCGGCGCGTTCTGGTCCTGGATGGGCGCGCCCATTCTTGAACTTTGTTCTATTGCTACCCCGTTCTTCTCTCCCCCGGATCAGGCCTCTGTCGCCACGGTTTTTCCCTTGCGACGGTGGGTGACGGACTTCTTGTCTTGTCTTTCGGTTCCCTCCAGCCGTCTGTTCCCGCCTGCGGCTTTTCGGGGCGTCTGCGCCAGGCGCTCTTCGCGAGGGTTTGGACCGCGTTCTGCGGGTCCGCCTTCGGCTCGCGGTGTCTTTGGTTCCCGAGCTGCAGGCGGTTTTGTGCGCGGCAACTCGGCGCCGCCCGACAGTGCGGTCCTCGTTCTGCCGGCCGGCCCCCTTGGATATTCGTCAGGGTTTGTTGTACTCTGCGCTACATACGTCGGGGTTGTTTCAGCTGGTTGCTTGGGTATGCTCGCTTCTCTGGCGGCGGCCCCTGCTTCCGACCCGCGACGACGCGCTGTGTCATTGCGTTCCCTGCTTCCGTCACGCACCGTCGTGCTGTGTCGCACGCGGGGTCTTCTCAGTCCCTTCCTTCTGCCGGTCCTCTTCGGGGTGCTGCTACACGTGCTGCCGCCTTGCGCGGCCGCAGGACTGGGACGTTGCAGGCCAGTGCGTCGATTCCGCCTCGCCCTTCTGTTCTTGCCCCTTTTCATCCCCGCTGTGTCGGGGCTGGCCGTCCTTCCACTTCTGGCCGCCCTTCGACGTGGTCTGCCCCGCGCCGGCCTGGGGTTGGGGGGGGGGGGGGGTAGAGGTCGACGTGGCGCTCGTGCCCGCACGGCCCGTACCGAGGGTACCTCCGCGTCAACACAATGTGTAGTTCTCTGGGTCGGCCTCCTTGTTCTCCTTCTCGCCTGGCCGACCGGGTCGCTCCCCTCCTCTCGGGTGCTCCCTCGGGTTGTTTTTGCCCTTGCACCCCTCGGTTGCCGCGAGGGACATTGGGGGCGGCGGGTTGCGCGGTGGGGTCTCCCCTGGTGGTGGGCGTCTCGACCCCCTTTCCGCTCTTGTCACCGCCGCCGGCCCTTCTCTTCGGACGTGGCCCACGTGCTCCCTTCCATGCCCGAGCTGGGTAGCGTCGAGGGGGTTGATCGCCGGTCGCCCGGTTTTCCTCTCCCGTGTCTTTCTGGTCCCGTCGAACTGCGACGCGATGCGACCGTTGGTGGTTCTGTCGGCCTTCAACGGGCGCGTCCTGCTCACTCGGTTTCGGATGCTGCCGGTACCCCTGGTACGCCTGGGCCTGTGCCCTCCAGGATGCGTCTTGGCTCGTTCCTCTCCATCCTCTCTTCCAGCGATTCTTGGCCGTTCGGACTTCCGCTCGTGTGTTCCTGTTCGCCGGCCTTCCCTTCGGTCTCCACATCGCGCCGCGGCTCTTCTCCGCACATGTGGGGCAGGCTCTGGGTCCTCTCCTCAGGAGCGGGCTCCAGCTCCTGTTTTCCTTGGCCGACTGGTTGGTTGTTTCCGAAGCCCTCGGCCTGTGCGTTGGCGCCGCCCTCACAGTCGTTCGCACCGTCGCACGGTTAGGGTTCCCCTTTTGGTGTTCCCGTTTCACGCTTGACCCCGTCGCGTGTCGTGCCATGGGTCGATCTCGCATGGGTTTTCTCCGGCGCTACGGTGACCCGGGGTCTGCCGACCGCGGTGCTCCTTCGGTGGACGGTCTTCGCCGTGTTGCACTCGGTCTCCCTCCTGGGGTGGCTCTGGGACTCGTTCGTGGGACTCGTTCGTGGGTTCGCTGCTTTGGGCCGCTCTGCCCCTTTCCTTAGGGTGCCTCTGGCTCCTCCGCCTCCTCCTCATGGGCCCCGTGATGTTTCCGTTGCCCCTCTGGTTCGGCTCCTGCCGCTCCTGCGTCCCGTTCGCTGCCGCTTCGGTCTCTGGGTTGCTCCGGGCTCGCTCTCTGCGGCTGTGCCCTGGTCCGCCCCCCTCGCCGACGGTCTGGGTAGCCACAGATCCGTCGAGCGAGGTTGGGTGGGGTTCCCGATCGAACCTGGGCCGTCCACTTCCTGGCTGATGGGTGGGTCTCCCTCCCCTTACCCATCTATGCCCTCGGACTGTTGGTTCCTCAGTTCTTCCTGCGGGTCCCCGCGCTGGCCCTTCGGGGTCAGTCGGTGGCCTTCGGGTTAGACACTCAGACAGGCTGTCCCCTGTTTTCCTTCTGCGGGGGTTCCTCCAGGTCGTTGACTCTATTGGGGGTCTCGGTGGAGTTGTTCTTCCTCGCGGCCCGACACCCTTCTCCTTGCATGCCTCCTCCCTGCCCGGGCCGGCCACCCTGTGGGCGGCCGCCCTGTCGTGTGGGCAGGGCGTTCTTGTTGAATGGGCGTTGCAACGGACTGTGTTCACCGACCTCGCGGCTTCCTGAGGTGTTCCGGAGGTCGCCTTGTTCGCATCGGGGGTGCCGCGCCAGTTGCCTTTGGACCTCTCCCTCCGGCCTCGCGCTCCGGGGAGGGTCCGGCCGCTTTCATGGTGGCCAGGTACGGGTGGCGGTCGATATCCATCTTTCCGCCCCCAGACGCGCTGTTGCTGTGCCCAGTCCTCGCCAGGCTGCGGCTGTGCCACGGCTGCGTCGGGCTCCTCGCGCCTCTGTGGCCGGCACGGGCTTGGTCCGCCCGGTTGCCGCGGTGGTGCCCGAGTCCGGTCCCTCTACCTGTCTCCGGCTTCCGCTTGGGCTCGGTTGGGGCCCTGCGGCCCTCGTTGGCCTTCGCATCGTGCTTGTTCATGTGGCACGGTGGCTCTCGGTCCCGGGCCGGGCCCTGACTGACCTCCTGCTGCGTTCCTGGCCGTCTTCTCCTTGGGGGCCTTCCGGGTCCAGCTGGAGGTCTTTTCCTAGGTGGCTACGGGCCACTCGCCTGCCTGTTGGCTCTCCTTCCCTCGTCCTCCGCTCCTTGTTTCACCTCTTCCGTACGCGTCACTTTCGAGTCGTCGCTATACGTCCCCGCTTGTCTGCCGTCCGGGGGGCTCTTTGGGTCCGTCGCTCGGCTGGTCGTTCTGACACAGGTGCTGGATTCCTTCCTGACGGCTGCCTTCAGGGATCGACCTCCTCCGCGCCAAGTCCCTCCGCAGTGGTTTCTGGGGCGGGCTCTGGTCCTTCTGGCTTCGCCCTCGTCTACGAGGGCCGCTACGCCGGTTCTGTTGCTCGGGCGTCCGCTCTTCCTTGTCGCTCTGGCCGCTGGGGTTCGGGTGTCTGCCCTAGCGGCATTGTCGTGGCCCCGGGACTGCGTGCGATTCTCCCCGTCCCTGCATGGCGTCTCGTTCGCCTCCTCCCCTCCTTTTGTTGCCACGCTTGGGAGGGCGGCCCCCGTCTTTCCGGCCTTTCGCCGTCCAGGCTTTCCGGCTTGGGCATCCTCGCCATGTGTGGTGCCCGGTGTCGGCCTTGCGCTCCTCTGTTGCGTCTGTGGCGCCGCCTTCGGGTCCTGCTGTGTGGGTGTCTCCTCGGACGGGTGGGTGGCTCTCGCAGGTGCAGTTGGGGCGCCGCGTTAGTCGGACCGTTCGTGCCCGTCGCCCTGTTTGTAGGGTTTCTGCGCACGATGTCAGATCCTTTGCTGCCTCCTTCCGGTTCCTGCCGCGTCGATCCTTACCTGCCTTCGCCTCTGCGGTTTTGTGGGTCTTCTATCAATTCCTTCATCTCCTCCTACCTCTCCGTGTCCAGTGTTCGACCCCCTCGGCTGGTGATTGCTCTCGGGGGTCGTGTTTCCTGGGCTCTGGCGAAGATCCCTGGTCTTCCCCCCCTTGTCCCTCGTTCTTTTCCTTTGTTTTATATGACAAAGGGGGGGGGGGGGGTGTACGGGTTTGCAACACTGAATTGCAAGTTTGGGATTGTATATTGTTCCAGTACATAAGTGTTTTTGCCACATTGAAAATTGTGTTTTGTTCTTGTGTTCAGTGTTTTTGTTGGTTTTTGAAGAAAAGGGATTTTGGGTACAGTACCTTTTTGGTTTCAGACAAGTCTATGTTTTTGCATTACTATGAATGACGGGCATGTGTTAAAACTGTTCTTTTTAGCTACTCCTCAGTTTTTCACTCTTTTATTAGACTCTCTTGTTTAAATTGTGTCTTTGTCATTCATACTTTTGTTTTATGCATTGGTTTTTTTGGTAGGTTGGGCTTGGATGTCCTCCTCCTATTTGTTATGCAGCCTTGACGTTGGATTTGCCAAGACTACTAACAAATTGGGAGGTTTGACGTACCTCCCAACCTACCAAATAGGAAAACCTACTATTTGGTAGTAGTCTTGGAAAATCCAACGTACATAATACCCTCCCTCACGCCGGACCCCTGCCCATCCGCGTTCTTCTGCTGACGTGAGATGTGATAACAAGAGAGGGTCGCTCATGCGCACGTTCGACAGTGATCTGCACATGACGGAACACGGGATGGGCCTTAAGCGGTAACTAAGGTAAACCCCTTTTTCTTCTCTTCTATGCTTTTTTCACCTTCGGTGGTAGTTTTGGTTAATGTACAACGTCTCCTAGAGCAAGATAAGGAGTAGACTCTAGACGTTTTCTTTTTAACCGCGGTTGGAATGACGACATAGCAGTCAAAATAGACAAGTCGTCATTGCAATTAGGTTAATAGCCTTGACGTTGGATTTTCCAAGACTACTACCAAATAGTAGGTTTTCCTATTTGGTAGGTTGGGAGGTACGTCAAACCTCCCATTATCTCTCTCTGCCTCTCTCTCTCATTCTCACTCTCTCTCTCTCATTACACACAAAGGCACACACACACATTCTCTCTCTCTGCCCCTCCTCTCTCTCTCTCTCTCTCTCACTCTCACTCTCAGTACACACAAAGTGTTACGACCGGGCACTCGGGTACACTAGGGCTCTTACACAGGACTCGAGTATGGCTCGCTGCCACAACGGAAACACACGATCCCAACCCCAGAGTACTGCCAGCCGAACAAAAAACGCCACTACCCTCCAGAGTTCTATCTGCTATAACGGGGTATACAAGAACTCGGTACTAGCGTTTCACACAACAGACTAATAACAAGACGGGAGTTATCTAGTCTGGTCAACAATCAAACAAAGAAGAAAGTACTACAACACTAAAGAATAGTGTTGGCCGAAGCCGAAGTAATCCACCCTTGAACTAAGAACTTAAGAAGTCCTCCACCCTCTACTTCGGATCGGCACTATTACGTTACGTTAAACAATAGTCCTCGAGCATCAAGCAAGGAATCTTCTGATAAGTTAGATGCTTCTCGAATACTCATAAGAAGTAAGTATCGGATTTTGAACAGCAATTTAATGAATAACTCACTGGTAATTAAAGGCTTTAAATTGACATAAGAAGAATTATAAGAATAAGCAATAGGATATGGCAAACATTAAGAAGAAGTACTCCGACAATGCACTGGCAATAGCCTACTAAGATTGTGCTCGTGGGCCACTAATCTCTGAAGTAGCTAAGCGTGCCACACATGAAATCAATAGTGCTTAAACAATAATATACATAAGGAGAAGCTTCAATACTATGCTGTATCTGCTGGTCGAGCAAAGTCTAGCTGGGATATCTAAGGTTAAGAGACAATGGCTGAGCAAGCGGCTCGTAGCCTAGCGAGGTCCTTAAGACTGTGCGGCCAAATTACGGTAATTGACGGGATGCTCTCTTGAGAGATCCAGATCACTAGTATCTGGTTCTCTCCTGGCGATCCTCTCAAAGTCAAGCAAATGAGATAGCACAGTGTTGGGTGGCACAGGCAAAAGCCCTCACTCGCAACACAGTGCTAAACTCCCACGGTACACAATCAAAAAGACCCCCTAGGCTTCCCACGTCTCCGTTGCAATTGTGCTGGTTCAACCAACCTAGCACTCATAGGAAATCACAACTCGAGGAACCCTATCCCAGTCTAGCATTACCTAAACCAGCAGAAAACAGGAACATGAATAATAGTACACAGGGAAATACATATACGAGTGCAACAAACATCAATCAATCCTATTCTAGTTAACCCTTCCAAAATAGGCTATCTAACAGGCACTTATCTCGTGAGAACTCAAGCGATAATACTTTGGCTGACTAAATCTGCACCAAAGGGGTCATGGAGGTTACACAGGGACGAGAAGAGCAGAAGATAGGCTGTTCAGAGAGTAGAGAAAGTTCACATCAGTCGGAAGAATATGGATAGTTGCAAGGGATATGAGAGGTCGCTTTGCCTGATGAGTTCTGATCTAAAAATGGCGAGACCTCCCTTTTTATACTCGGCCCCGTAGCGAGCATAACGGCAACACTAAGGACCGCCCACTGGCAATCATGACGTCATATTCTCTCAATCTGGGATTGACAAAGAACTTCCCACGCGCTGAAAGGGAGGAAGGGAGGAGGGAATTAGGCCTACCGGCCCGCGTGGCGCACTCACCGACCCCACGCCACGTAATATCCCTCCTCTCATCATTACATACAAGTCCCACACACAATACTTATATCTAATGATATAAAATAGAACTCGTTGACTTAGAAGAAAACAAAATACATAATGATAATACTTATAGTACAACGGTTCACATAAACTGAGTTAGGAAACTCTACACAGACTACAGCCAAAGTTCCTGCCCTGACGATCCTAGCGAGAGTGGGGCCTGACTGGGCGTTCTGTACAGCATGCTCATACTCGACATGCGTCACACCTCCCCCAAGATTTTACTTGCTCAACCCTGAGCTAAAATCTGATATACAGAACCCCATCAAACCCCTCACACCCAGCGACCGCATGGCACTAAAACAACGCTGAGTTTATCACTAAAACACATCTTATAAAAAAAAAAAAAAATCACATTTCATAACTCCTCCCAACAATAGTAAAAGACATAATATCATGCTCCCAGAGCGAGCTTACAACAGCTCAGCCGTTTGATAGTTCGTGGACTACTCAAACACTTTATAGGCTATGACAAACTTATACAATTATCTTCATCAAAAAGAAAGAGTTTTTATATGATTTTTATATTTTAATATGTTTTTTCCGGCTGCACTATAAGGGCAGCCTATTTTTCTTCTATACCAAACGCTCAACTCCTGCTTTACGACCCAATACGCTGGGCTACAACCGCGAGCCAACAAGCACCAAGCGCAAAATACTACTCAAACCAAAGCAGGAGGCTACCCGTGTGTCAATTTACCCAGGATCATATACCCCTGAACGACCACATGCAACCTCGTTGTCACAACCGGCAATATGGCTTATGTCCAGGTTATATACCAATAACCTTAGTGACCACCTGGTCAGCTTCATATTCCGATTGTGAAACGGGTCCAAGATCTTGAGAGGGTAATGATCTGGGTAAACTACACCGACCGGACCATAGGCTGGAACATAGATCTCGAAATGCCCCAGCGCATCATTGTCCTTTTCACTTTCATTCATCAGGCTCTGACACGTTGCTGGTGCATTCTTAAGTCCGTAGGGCATAACATTGCACTGGTAGGTACTCCCGTCCACAACAAAACCACATACCTCTCCAGCACGCTCGGACAAAGCTACAAGCAACGACCACTCACGACATTCCTCATCCCTCAGAGCCTTCGTCCACACGTAATCCAGCTCTGCTTGCACCATAGGCTGTCGAGCAGGATTTATACGGCAGGGAATTAAACTGAGCCTTGCACTATCTCCAGCCTGCATGTCGGATTCTACCCCGTACCTCAGGCCTGGAGAAGCAACAAACATGCGAAAGTACTGCCATAGCCTAGTAAATAACTGCCTTGCACTGTCTCCACGAACAACATGCCTTGTGCCCTCCCACAACCCAGCCGAGACCGCAGCTTCTAACCTGTAGTCTCCCTCCTTCTCCACCTTCGTCCCTAGAACAGCCAGGTCATGAGAGGGACAATCAGTACCACCCGTGCAGTCACTCCCACAGTTCATTATTGCTAAGGCTTCCCCGCCGATACCGTACATGCGCACCCCCACATTCCTTGTGACGACATCTGCCTGCGCAGCATCACCGCTTTTAGCGACATGGCCAGATACAGTCGGTCTGTGGTAGGGCTGTTGCATTAGACTAGAGCAGCATTGGGAGGCTATGTGACGACCGGGCACTGCGATACCACAGCCGACCCTACCAATCTGCTCAATGTCCTCCTTTTGACCACCACCCTTGGCAGCCATGGGTCGACCCTGACCTGGCAACCATGCCAAGGCCTCGTCGCCCACCTTAAACAACCGAAACAACGAGGCTAACGGTCTTTTAACAGTCACATGACCTGCCTGCGGAACATCTCGCACCGCCCGAGTTGTGAGACTCAGGGGCTCGGCACGACCAGTGGGGTATGAACCGAGCTGGTGCTGGAGTGCTGCACACTGCTGCTCAGACAGGTGCTCTAGCGCTTCCACAGCCACCAGACTCGTGTCCCCCGCCCACTGCTTCGCCGAGACATGACAATCCCTACTCTCCTCCACCTGTGCCCTACTGCCCCCCTCTCCTTCTCCACCTTGGCCGCGGTAGACCAACGCAGGGACAGTAGGCTGCTCAGGTGGTTGCCTCACAAACTCCTCCAACAGGTTCACATGACATGCTTCCCCGTCCTCGTGTTTAATCTCGACAGCACCATTACCACACTTCTGAACTTCCGGATCCTCCAACTGAGCAACCCTTTTTTCTCTCTGTGTGTAACGTTGCTGCCTCTGAGTCTCTTCCGGCCCTACCTCCTCACTAGCTGTGACAGGTCCTGGGGCCTCTCCAGACTCTAACATAGGTGCTAATACTGAATCAACCAGGAGAGCCGCCGAGTCAAAACTCTTAAAACCAACTCCAGCTTTAGCCTCCTCCTGTTGATCGTTCCTCTGCTGGTCGGAAGACGGAGGACTAGGCTGTGACACTTTAGCTGTCCGAGCCCGGGTGACAGCACACGCCATGGGTTGTGCCTGGCACCGCTCGACACACTCTTGCTCTCCCCCACTCACGTCGGCCGTCCTCTCGGCAACGACTAAGGGTAGAACCTCAGAAGCGGGCATTGCAAAGTCGTTGCCGAGAAGAAGGTCGACGCCCTCCACTGGCAGTTTCTCCACAATCCCAACATCCAATTCACGTGCCACACCATCCACCTCCAACTCCAACCGCACCAGCGGGTATGACCGAGTTGCATTAATACCCTGCACCACTACCACCCGAGCCGCATTTATAGGGTAGCCAGTCAAATTGTTCATCAGAGTCTGGGAAGCACCTGTATCACGCAAGACCTCTACTCCATGCTTGAGCCCCGCCCACATCACGCAACCCCGTCCTCTATGGTCGCAAAAAACATCCTGAGCAGGGTTCGAGCCTCTCAGGTGTTTCTGCATTGGCTGTGCCTCAGCCTCTGACGAACTGCCCCGGGCAAACTCAGAAGACTTCGGAGACACACCAATGTTGCAGGCCAAAGACACAGCTGCTGTAGGTGGTTTGCTAGGACAGACTCTTGCAAAGTGCCCCTTTTCATGACAAAGATAACACTCCAACTCCCCTCTGGGCTTCCCTTGGTACTGGGAAGGGCCCGGCCCCTTCTTAAATGGGACGGTGTTAGTCTTGTGGTCAGTCTTGGTATCATAGCTCTTGTACTTGTTTGCATAATGTATATCACTAACTCGGGGGGGTGGGGTGTCACGCCCCTTGTTACCTGCCTCACTACGCTGGGCAGACCCGCACCCACGAATTAATGATAGCCGGAGGTCAGCCATCTCAGCTGCCTCCTGTAGAGTTTTAGGGTTCTTTTCTTTAATAGTTAAAGTCATATCTGCACCAGTACACTTATAAAACTGCTCGAGCAGAAACAGCTCAGTCAACTGTTCGGCCGTCTCAGCTTTCTCAGAACGTGTCCAGTTAGCAAGTGCATCTTTTAAGTCCCGGGCATGTTCAAGAAAGGTCGCCTCCCTAGTTTTCGTAACACCCCGAAACTTCAATCGATATGTTTCTGGTTGCAACTCGTATGCCCGTAGGACAGCTCTCTTCAATACTGGGTAGTCAATGCAAGACTCTAAAGGCAGTGCATCATAAGCCTTCAGACCCTTACCCGTAAGTCTTGAGGAGACCAGAGCTGCCCACTTCTCTTCAGGCCAATTATGCTCCCTACACTTCTTCTCAAAACGATTAAAAAATTCTGTGACTTCAGTTTCACTAAATGCCGGCACCAACTTGACTAAGTGGGACAAGGACTGTTCTCTTACTTGGCCCTCACGGCCCATCCGAATCCCTGTCGACTCTGCACGAGTCTTATCTAAATCTATTTGAGCACAATATTTCTCTGAGTCGTACCTAAGCTCAGCCTCGTGCCTCCTAGTCTCAGCCTCAATCTCCTTCTCCTGCTTCCTAGACTCAGCCTCAATCTCCTTCTCATGCCTCCTAGAATCATTCTCCATCTCCTTCTCATGCCTCCTAGCCTCATTCTCCATCTTAGCAAGCTCGAGTTTAAATATCATCTCAGGAGACAGGCCGGAAGAGGGAGCTGCCACTACTGAAGGAGGGGGGGCAAGAACTGGGGAACCACCATACGCACCGCCCGAGGGCACTCCAATCTTCCAATGCTCATCCCTCTGTGGGAGAGTGCTAACCTCCGGCAACTGAGTGGACGGCACTGTGGGAGTCGAGTGAGAGGGGATCTGGGGAGGAACCCCCCCAAACGCCCTCTCCTCCGAAACCCCATGTCGCCCACGCAACACCCAGGAAATCAGCTCCCCCTTGGACATCCCTCCTACATTGGATAGACCCAAAACCTTGGCTATCAGGTGCAAGCCATAAACATTCACCCCAGTCAGCCTCTCCTCCGTCACATGGTACTGCTTACTCACAAAAAGTCTAGCATCCTCCTCACTAGTTACTAACGGCACCTCCTCACTTAGCATCTCTCGCTCCTCGTCAGTACTAGGGCCCGACATACTGAAGTTCACAAAAATTCTCGAGACAAAAGTGTTAAACTCCCTTATGTAAGCACTAATTACTAAATTAACTGGAGTCTCTTAAATGCTCTCCTAATTGCCTTACAAAAAAAAAATATTCTTCAATATGTACGCTAAAGTACGAACAAACAAATGTTGTACAACTCTGCAAAAATTATACTGTTCACAAAATCCTAAGCAAGGTCGCCATTTGTTACGACTGGGCACTCGGGTACACTAGGGCTCTTACACAGGACTCGAGTATGGCTCGCTGCCACAACGGAAACACACGATCCCAACCCCAGAGTACTGCCAGCCGAACAAAAAACGCCACTACCCTCCAGAGTTCTATCTGCTATAACGGGGTATACAAGAACTCGGTACTAGCGTTTCACACAACAGACTAATAACAAGACGGGAGTTATCTAGTCTGGTCAACAATCAAACAAAGAAGAAAGTACTACAACACTAAAGAATAGTGTTGGCCGAAGCCGAAGTAATCCACCCTTGAACTAAGAACTTAAGAAGTCCTCCACCCTCTACTTCGGATCGGCACTATTACGTTACGTTAAACAATAGTCCTCGAGCATCAAGCAAGGAATCTTCTGATAAGTTAGATGCTTCTCGAATACTCATAAGAAGTAAGTAACGGATTTTGAACAGCAATTTAATGAATAACTCACTGGTAATTAAAGGCTTTAAATTGACATAAGAAGAATTATAAGAATAAGCAATAGGATATGGCAAACAATAAGAAGAAGTACTCCGACAATGCACTGGCAATAGCCTACTAAGATTGTGCTCGTGGGCCACTAATCTCTGAAGTAGCTAAGCGTGCCACACATGAAATCAATAGTGCTTAAACAATAATATACATAAGGAGAAGCTTCAATACTATGCTGTATCTGCTGGTCGAGCAAAGTCTAGCTGGGATATCTAAGGTTAAGAGACAATGGCTGAGCAAGCGGCTCGTAGCCTAGCGAGGTCCTTAAGACTGTGCGGCCAAATTACGGTAATTGACGGGATGCTCTCTTGAGAGATCCAGATCACTAGTATCTGGTTCTCTCCTGGCGATCCTCTCAAAGTCAAGCAAATGAGATAGCACAGTGTTGGGTGGCACAGGCAAAAGCCCTCACTCGCAACACAGTGCTAAACTCCCACGGTACACAATCAAAAAGACCCCCTAGGCTTCCCACGTCTCCGTTGCAATTGTGCTGGTTCAACCAACCTAGCACTCATAGGAAATCACAACTCGAGGAACCCTATCCCAGTCTAGCATTACCTAAACCAGCAGAAAACAGGAACATGAATAATAGTACACAGGGAAATACATATACGAGTGCAACAAACATCAATCAATCCTATTCTAGTTAACCCTTCCAAAATAGGCTATCTAACAGGCACTTATCTCGTGAGAACTCAAGCGATAATACTTTGGCTGACTAAATCGCACCAAAGGGGTCATGGAGGTTACACAGGGACGAGAAGAGCAGAAGATAGGCTGTTCAGAGAGTAGAGAAAGTTCACATCAGTCGGAAGAATATGGATAGTTGCAAGGGATATGAGAGGTCGCTTTGCCTGATGAGTTCTGATCTAAAAATGGCGAGACCTCCCTTTTTATACTCGGCCCCGTAGCGAGCATAACGGCAACACTAAGGACCGCCCACTGGCAATCATGACGTCATATTCTCTCAATCTGGGATTGACAAAGAACTTCCACGCGCTGAAATGGGAGGAAGGGAGGAGGGAATTAGGCCTACCGGCCCGCGTGGCGCACTCACCGACCCCACGCCACGTAATATCCCTCCTCTCATCATTACATACAAGTCCCACACACAATACTTATATCTAATGATATAAAATAGAACTCGTTGACTTAGAAGAAAACAAAATACATAATGATAATACTTATAGTACAACGGTTCACATAAACTGAGTTAGGAAACTCTACACAGACTACAGCCAAAGTTCCTGCCCTGACGATCCTAGCGAGAGTGGGCCTGACTGGGCGTTCTGTACAGCATGCTCATACTCGACATGCGTCACAAAAGGCACACACACACACACAAAAACCCACTTACACGCACACTGTCCATTATTTATTTACTCTACCTACAGTATACCCCCGTAACGTTACTTTGTTTACTTCTCTCGTCTACTACCTCCTCTTTCCGTACCTTATTTCACGTTATTCCACTCATCATCACTATTTATATATTTATTCATATATTTGTTTATTTATACTTATCTCTTCATGCACTATACCTGCCCTTCCCTCGATTGGCTGTTCCATTCATTATCCTTGTTCATTTAATTGTTATGTGTGTGTTTATTGTCATCATTAACTCTATAAAGCTGCCTAATAGTAATACTACTACTACTAATAATAATAATAATAATAATAATAATAATAATATTAATAATTATTTATAATTATAACACTTCACTTACTATCTCTTATTTTCTTCGCGATATACCATTCATTCTCACTTACTTATTCACTTAGTTATTTATACCTTGTTTCATTCTACCCTCCTTACCTCTCGTCTGTCTTCACGTTATGTCGCACACAGTATATACAATAAAATTAGACCTGTTGTTGCTTGATTTCCTTTGTACTCCTTTGTACAGTCACTATTTGTTTAGTTGGTTATATATTTGTTTTCAATACGAATTTCTTTCTAACCCTTTTGCAATATCCTTGTTATTTAGCTCCACTTGGATTCCACTACTTGTTTTTTCTTTTTCTTTTTAATCACCAATGTGTTTTACTTAAATCTTATTATTATTATCACAATAATTATTAGATAGGTTGATCACTTAGTTTCAATAATTATTTTGTTAGGCAGCAGATCATGTAGTTACAGTAACTTTTAATATTATTTAATGCCTTCTGATGATTCTTGGTGGGGGCTTCATATAGGCTTCTTTAAGAGCAAGTATTGTGTTTGAGATACAGATGACCTAAGTTAATTAAAAGCAGTGAAAAAAAGGACAGTACCAATTGGACGACTGTGGTGAAGCAAAGAAAAATTTATATAGAATTATAATGAGATTTAACAGGGGGCGAAGAGATCTATTTAAAGTTTTAGCCGAGTTTACTATTATGAGCTAAGGAGTGTTGAGGAGGACACGAGAAGCGCAACAAACTAGTGCAAAGTGAGTGTGTTTGGGTGATCTTAGATATTATATGGTGAATAAACATGGTGAGCGAACCACACCAAGACACAGGAAGGAGAGAGAGAGAGAGATGTGTGAGAGAGGGACGAGGTGAGGTGTGAGTGAGTGAGTGAGTGGGGTGTGTGAGAGAGAGGGAGGGAGAGGTTGCCAGGTACCGCTCTTATCCATAATACCTCTACCGGTGAACACTACATTGTGACCTGGATATAACCTGGACCCCCTACCTTCACGATGATGAATTGACCACTTGCGAGTTTCAGGCTATAAGGAAGTTGGAGCTGTAAACATAGATGATACACATAAACGCAATAATAATGTAGGTTTATGATGGTTAGAAAGTATAGTGAATTCGATTGCATGTATTTATAGATGAACTACAACCGTATTTAAGCTAGTAAGTCTGTTAAATATCGATACCTACGGTTCCAACTTCCTTATAGCCTGAAACTCGCAAGTGGTCAATTACGACACCCTTTACCGGCATTTAAAACCCTTTGAGTATCATGACGCGTTTGGACAGTTTATTCTGGCTACCATTAGGCGATGTTATACCACTTTGGAAAAATATGTGGGCAATTTTTTGTTTACATAGTATCTCAATTAATCTTCTGACTTCCCTATACCCTTCCTAATCTGAATGAAATAGTCTAATGATAGCCAGAATAAACTGTCAACACGAGTCATAATCCCCAAAGGGTTAATGATTAGTTTTCTAGCCGCATGGTTTATGTTGTCATTGATCTACAACGCCAGGAATTATGGGCATGAAAGGGGTAATTATAGTGTCCATAATAATGTACTCATTTAAAGGTATATTGGTGGTAATAAACCCATCTTATACTGTATATACAAGGAGTTAAAACAAATGTATACTACCATGAAAGATTATATTTTCTTGACCCCCATTTCCTTCATGTTTAGCTCTAATAGTTTTTAGAGTTGAAGACGTTTGCCCTATTAGTTTGGAGATTTTAAGACGTTTCGCCCTATTTATTTGTCAAATGTAAGCCCTTTCGTACCATTTATGTGTAGATTTATTCCTGGCGAGCGATAATTTAGTAGGAATCGGCCTTTGGCCGGAACATTATTCTAGCGAAAAATGTACAAACGTATCTCGAAGGGAGGACTTGGGAGTGTTTTTTTGTAAGCTTGATAGAGGTCTAGGGAACAACATTCGATAAATAAATAAATATATATATATATATATACGGTATATACAGTATATATAAACTCCCCCTTAAAAGGTAAATCAATATAAGTATATTCATGATATTATATAACTTGTACATGCCCTTCATTGATTAGTTACACCGCAGAATTCTCGTGCTATAGCCATGGTAATGTTATTGTCTAAAAACTACATCGTGCCATTTGTTGTATGTGTGTGTGTGTGTGTGTGTGTGTGTTTGTTTGTGTGTATGTTTATGAGAGAGTGAGAGAGAGAGAAAAACAACAAATCGGTAGATAAATAGAAAGATAGATAGAAAGAGAGAGGGGGGGGGGCATCGTGTACTACTTTAAATTACTTAGTACCTACACTTAGTACATAGCCAACCCAGCCGAACACCTACTGTATACTAAGCATAACCGTTACTGTGTGTTGTTGTTGTTGTTGTGTTGTTCCCCAAGCTGCCTGGCCGAACAGCCCCAAGGCCCTGAGCAAGGCCAAGGCCATAACCGAGCGCCCCCACAGAACCCTCCCCGCCGACCACAATAAAGCCTGGGTGACCGAAGCCACTCCATGGCGGGGAGCTGAGGAGGGTGCGGAAATGCCCGGGAAACCAAAGCCCCACCCAGGGCCCTGTGTCCCTCAGCAATTATGAAGAGAAAGTTGAGGGGCAAGGGAAAAATGTGACGCTTTGGCTTCCAATCTTGGTAGATTGGGAGGTCAATCCACGTTAGAGACGCCGTCACTTGAGATCTAGAAAATATATAAGTAAAAGGAACAGTCAGAGTAAGCTATGGGTATGGCAGAGATTGCTCAGTTCTCACTCTGATAGACCAGCCCATCACCACATGACTAGAACCCAATCCTCTCAGCATCAGCTAGGAAAGGCCCTAGAAAGCCGCCTTTGGCGGGGGGATAGCTCCCCTATTTCAACCCTTTTCGGGGTTGGGCACCCGCCCCGGTTACTGTGTGTACTGTAGCGTGCCACACTGTGTACTTTGTTACAATATATAGTACCGGTACTGTACTCTCGGTTAAGGGGGGAGGGACTTATTTATTTGCTCATTTATATATATTTTTATTATGTTTCTACTTTCCTCCCTAGACCTCCATCAATCTGTAAAAAACACCCACTAGACCCCCCCCCCCCCCCCTTCAAGATAAATTTGTGCATTTTTCGATATAAAAATTTCCCGGCCGAATGCCGGTTCCTCTTCAAATTACAGGCTCGCACTCGCTCGCCAGGAAAAAATCGACACCTAAATGGCACGAAAGGTCTTAATATTGACAACAAAATGGGGCGTAAAGTAATAAAATCTCATGTTTAGCCCCATTAGTTTTGAGTTTTTATGACGTTCGCCCTATTCATATGGAGAATTTAAGGCCTTCCTCCCCATTTATTTTTGTTATAGACGTTTCCTGCCATTTAGGTGTCAATTTTCTCCTGGCGAGCGATAGTGAGTCAGCAATTGAGGAAGACCCGGCCATTGGCCGGCACATTTATCTGCCGAAAAATATCCAATTTTACTCGAAAGGGGGTCATTGGGTTTTGTTTTTAAGCTTAATGGAGGTCTTGGTAGCAAACTAAAAACAAATATATATACTGTATATATATATATATACCGGGTATATATATACTGTATATATATATATATATATATATATATATATATATATATATATATATATATAGGTGTAGACAACATTATCGTCGTCAGTTGATTGAGGAGTGGTATAAATAATTCCGTATAACCAAACACAAGTAGTGACCCCATTTTGTGCCCCAGTTACTCCTCACTAATTGAATGCAATAAACAAGATTGATTATCAGTGGCGCAACCAATACACAGCCGCATGAGAGAGAGAGAGAGAGAGAGAGAGAGAGAGAGAGAGAGACAGACAGACAGACAGACAGAGAGAGAATGCATATTTGGTATTCCAAGGATGTACTGTACTTTATATAAACAAAATACATACGTATACAAGAAAATTAAGTGCAAAGTTTGCAACATCACATCTAACGATTCTTGATTACGATTACAAATCCGGGGATAGTTTGACTTATTGTTTTTTTCCCCACACATTCATTACATTAGATTTGACTTTCTTTGCATTCTGATTCCATTCCCTTTGCAAAATGGATAATTATATTATATGCCAAGCCTAAAATCTTGCGAGTCTTAAATTTTCAAAATAACTTAATACTTTTAATAATTCAATTATTTTCATATCAGCGTACAAATTTACAATGAAGTAAGATTAGCAACTATTAAACGATCCTGGTGCCTCAGTCCCCTAATTATTGGGAACATGTTTGTATCCCTAGCCAGAGCTCGTAATCGCGCTATAACGTATCTAAATGCAGAAGACCATAATGATGCCGTATACTCCAAAAGTAGCTGTATTATGAGCTAATGGTATACTGTTAATCCGATGTCTAAAGTTTAACTGCTTCTAAATATAACCCAACAATTTTTTTAATATTTTTACTGCTTGAAAATCTTATGAGATCACTGTTAATTTGTTACCTCCCCCCAAACAAATAATAAAAAAATAATAAAATTGAAAATAATAATAATAATAATAATAATAAATACAAAATAAATATATAAATAACAATTATTATTATTATTATTATTATTATTATTATTATAAATAAATATATCAATGTGATATAAAATAACATATAAAATAATAACAAAATATTTTTTTCCAAGTTTTGGATCTAACTTTGCTTGGCCATTTGCATCACCTTGCATTTCACCTGGTGCCTGTCATATCTCCTGCCATTTTCCGTCCATCCAACCTACACAAAATCATAGTCTTTCAATTTCTTCTGGATTCATCCTATTTAGTTACCGTACTATGTTACATACGTTCATTAAGTTATCTTGCTAGCACATTTCTGCTTAGCAGATATCTAGAAAAGTTGTCAACGAGTTTCAACAAGAATTGGTAAACCAAATTTGTTAATTTAATAGGAAACGATCTGTTGTTTTGATTATTAAGTGCCCTTACTGTTAATTCGCCTGTGAAAAACTATTTATGATATTTGACACAATATATATTTTACCTAATTTAAATGAAAGCTGCAACTACTCATGAGAAAATCATGTATCACAGAGATGCATCTCATACACTGCAATATTCATTGCATTGGAGTTCTTGAATATGACATACGGCACATTGATCCCAAAATGGTAACCTTCATATTGATTAAGGGAGCCCAACTCGCTTGTATTCTCTTTCTCTCCCTCTCTCTTTGGCTTGTATCCATTCGGTCCCATTCAGCCTACTGTTTTAAGACGTTTACCCCCATCCAGCATATATATATATATATTTGTTTTGACAGCAAGCTAAATGTTTCCGGCGAAGCCGAATTTCTCCATACAATGCTGGCTCGCTATCGCTCGCCAGGAAGAAATCAACACCTGGATGGGGATAAACGTCTTAAAACAGTTGGCTGATTGGGGCCGAATGGATACAAGCCAAGGAAAGAGAGAACACAAGAGAAAGATAAAAAAAATCCGGTGACCCCCCTTAATATTAGCTCCCCCTGGCTGTGTAGTGGGTGGCTCCTGGGTCGATAATATAGGCTCCCTAGTGTTGACATACTAGGGAGCCTATAGTAGGAGAGAGCGGACACCTGTTTCTTTGGACGCTAGTTTGGTGCCGTAATTATCAATCAACGGGGTCATATTGTAATTTTCATAACGTTGACTTTAAATCCAAAGACCAAACAATATACCAGTATCCTATACCAGCATTGTCGTATGTGTATTATGGGTATTGACATATTGGCGTGTAAGGAGAGGCTAATGAAACGTATTAACACTACTACTGCGGAGGTTGGCTGATCTGTGTTACTATAGAGTCTCTAGTCAACAGTTGGAGGCCACGGTATTGGCTCAGTTCATAAACAGGTAGGAACTTATGTTGTCTCTCTTTCCCAAGAAAAGTGACGGGTGGTAACGCTTTAATGTGTACTTTAATTATATATTGAATATGCCTATAATATTTATATAGTAGTTATAGAACTATTTCAAAATGCTTTATCTTCGACATCTGTGTTGCACTTGAGCAAGGTGGCCCACAGAAGCACAAACAACGTAGGCCTACATAGATTTATCAGTTTTCGGTTGGTCCACTTCTGTGAATAAACATGAACAAACATTAATTTTGTTGGAGGCAGTATTTTCTAGCCTCACACTCCACTCCATTTTTGGTCGATATTTAGAACCATACACAGGGAGTGCAACATTAGTTATTCTTTCTCATCTATTCTCAAGAGAGGTTGTTGTTGTTGTTGTTCCCTAAGCTGCCTGGCCGAACAGCCCCGAGTCCCTGAGGAAGGCCACGGCCACGATCGGGCTTTGCCACAGAGCTCTCATTGAGTGTAGGTTGTGTTGTTGGCGTAAGTGGTTGTGTGAAATGCAGTCTTCTATGATGTGTTTAATGGTATGGGGTGCTGTGTTACATCCCGGGCAGGCGTCGACAACGGAGTCATCCAGTCTCTTCTGATAGCTCAGGAGAGCTGGATGGTGTCCGCATCTCAGCCTGGCCAGGTGGACTCTGTCCTCGCGAGGGAGGGAGGATTCGGAAGGATGGATTTCGGGAGGTCGTGCATGCAGCTGCGTGTTGTCTGTGAGTGAGTGGATGGATTGGCGAGAGATATGAGTATGGATGTGCTTCTGGAAGTTGGTTCGGGGTGGGCAGGGAGGGAGAGAGGACAATAATTGTGTGTGATACCGTGTGCTGGGTGTTGTTTTGATATTTCTTGGTGTCTGTGGGTGTGTTGCCATGTAGTTTAGTGGGTGGTCTTGGTTCGTGGAGGCTGCTGCCAGGAATTGAGTGCCTCTCATGTCCAGATGGTCTTTGACTTTGAGGATTTTGGTTTCTTGATGTAGATGATCTGTGGGTGCAGTAGCTGTGCAGCCTGTAATGATCTTCAGGGCTTTGTTTTGAATCGTCTGTAAGGTCTTATGATGTGTTTCAGCTAGGTTAGAAGCCCAGGCTGGGCTTGCGTATTCCATTACTGATCTTATGTATTGTTTATATACTGTGGTGGTAGTTTCTTTGTTGTGTCCAAATTTTGTGTGAGCAAGTGACCTGAGGGCGTTAAGTCTGGGTGTCAGTTTCTTTTTAATGTTTGTGGTGTGCTGTTTGAATGTCATCTGAGTATCATATGTTACTCCTAGGATTTTGGGTGTGTGTGTATGTGTTAGGGGTGTGTTGTTTATGGTGAGTTGAGGGATGTATTCGTGTTCACCTGTCCAGCTTGTGAGCAGGGTTGCGGTGGATTTGGCTGGGGCTAGATTAAGTCTGTTTGTAGTGCACCAGCCATGTAGTGTGTTGAGATAGGGTTGAAGGAGATCTGTTGCTCTTCTTGGGTCATGGTGTGTGCATGTGAGTGTTATGTCATCTGCATAGGAGGCTAAGTTTATTTGGGGAGTATTGGGTGTAGTTATATCGTGCATGTACAGATTGAAGAGTGCGGGCGATAGGACGGATCCTTGTGGGACTCCGTTTGGAAAGTTTCTGATTTTTGATGACTGACCGGCAAAAGATACGTGTGCACATCTGCCTGCTAGGAAGTTGGCCAGCCACCTTTTTGTGTTGTTGTGCATGTTTGTGTTGTAGATTTTGTTTGTTAGGTTGTGGCGGGGGATGGCATCGAAGGCTTTACTAATGTCGAGTGTGGCTAATAGTGATCTGTGTGGTGGTCTAGCTGAGTTGATGCCGTCAAAAGCTCTTTGTGTAAGGTCTGTGAGAAGAGTGTTTGTGGAGTGCAGTGGTCTAAAGCCATGTTGTGTTGGAGCTAGGGGTAGGTCGGGTGTAATTAGTTGTAATACTAGGCGTTCCATGACTTTGGAGGGGGAGCAAAGGAGTGTGATGGGGCGGTGCGAGGAGGGTAGCGTGGGGTCTTTGTTGGGTTTGGGGAATGTGATGATGATACCATGCTTCCAAATGTCTGGTATTGTGTTGTGTGAATAGCTGTAGTTTGATATGTTAGTGAGTGTTTGTATGCCTTGTGGTCCCAGGTGTCTGAGGTGTATGTTGCTTATGTTGTCTAGGCCACAGGCGGGTGAGTGCTTGAGATTGTTGATGATATGCTTTGTCTGGTGATTGGTGAAGGGTGTATAGTCAGGGTCTGTGGGGAATTGTCTCTTACGTCGGATGACACGTCGGTCGTCTTTGTGAGGTTTTAGGTGGCTGACATGTGAGAAGTGATTGATGAGAGTGTTTGCTTGTTGTTTACATGAAGGAGTAGAGTCTGTTGTTGTGATTGCAGCATGTGATTGTGTTGTGTTGCTGTTGGAAAGTGTGATGCTGTTTAGTGTTTTGTAGAGTTTTTTGGGGTTTGTTTTGTGATCAAGTGTTTGTAGGAAGTTATTCCAATTTAGTTTTTGTTGTTCTTGTATTTTGTTGTTAGTTTGGGTGTTGAGTGCTTGAATTTGTTGTGTGATGTCTTGTGTGTGGGGTGCTGGGGAGTGTTTCAGTGTGTCGCGTTGTCTGATGAGGTTTTGAATTTCTGGTGTGAAGTTGGGGTTGTGTCTTTTTCTGTTACCTCTTGGAATGTGTTTCTTGTCAGCGTTTTGGATAGTTTTATTGAGTATGTGTACAGCATTGTTGATGTTAGTGATGGGTGTACTGTTTAGAGTTGTGAAGTGTTGTTCTGTCTCATTTGTAAATGCTTCCCAGTTAGCTCTTTTATAATTGGTGTATGTGTGTTTGTGGCTAGCTGGGGTGAGTCTGGTTTTGGTGGTGATAATGATCGGGAGGTGGTCAGAGCCTAAGGTTCTGACCACCCTCCAGGATGTTGTGGGGGCGAGTTCTGGGGAGCAAAAGGTGATGTCTGGAGATGATGGGTTATAGAGGGCTTGGTGAGGAATATGGGTATGTTGATGGATGTCGTTAAGGATGATGAGGTTATCTGTTTGGTTTTGTAGTACCAGCCCTCTGTCTGTGTCGGGGTTGTCGACAAACCAGGCCGACGTCTTGGCGTTGAAGTCACCACCCAGGATGATGTGTGGGGTGTTTGTGATGTGTTGTAAGTGTGGTCTGTATATATTTGGTACTGTAGGGGATGTTTGGGGAGGGATGTATGTGTTTATGATGGTTATGTTGGATTTGTTGCCAGTGCGTATTTTAATTGATTGTATTTCTGTTGTGTTATCATTTGGGGGGAGGAGGGATTTGGTTTGTACACTGGTTACTATGTATGATATTTCATTGTGTACCAGGGTGATGAGTCCACCGCCCCCGCCGACAGCCCGGTCTTGTCTGATGGTGGTGAAATTATGAAATGTGGGTGTTTTTTGTGATGTGCGGAGTTTTGTTTCTTGTAAGATGGCAATGTGTATGTTGTGTTGTTTGATGAAGTGTGAGAGTTCGTGTTTCTTTGTGTTAATGCCATCTATGTTCAATTGGAGAATGTTAATGTTATGTGCACGATGTATGTTGGGTGCTGCTGCACGAGGATGGGGTGGGGGTGAGGGAGGGGCTGGAGGTTGGGATGGGTGAGGTGGGGGTGGGGATTGGGGAGCAGGAGATGGGGGTTGGAATGGATTAGGATGGGGTGTGGTGTGTTGAGTTGAGGATGTGGATGGTATGGGAAGGTTAGGTGGGTTAGGGAGGAGAGGTGGACGGGTTTTAGGGGGGGGAGTGGATGATATGGGAAGGCTAGGTGGGTTGGGGAGGAGAGGTGGACGGGTTTTAGGTGAGGGATTTGACTGGGAGAGGGAGGGGCATGAGGAACAGGTCCAGGTGTTCATGTAGTGTTTCTTGGAGGCAAGTGTTGTACAGGTGAAGTGGGTCCAGTTCCTGCATGAATTGCAGAGAACTGAACCCTTAGTGTGGCGACTCGAGGTGATGGGTTTTGAGCAAGTTGGACATATGTATGTGTACGTGGGTCCTGGGTTGCTCTCAATGTCTCCGGCTAGAAGAAGTCTTCGAGAAATGACAGCCGGAGAGTCATTTCTCGGTGTAGGAAAAACTGTGTGATGTGTGTGTGTGGTGTGAGAGGTGTGGAAATTCCCGGCGCGACCGAAGCCACTCCAAGAGAGGTTAAACATTTAAGCATTTATCTTCCCATAATCTACTTTCAGATCGCCAGTATGGTTTCCTTAAGGGCTGTTCGACTGGTGATCGTCTTGCTGATCTTACTAACTCTTGGTCAGTAAATTTTCAGGATTTAGGTGAGACTTTTTCTCTTGTGCCAGACATATCGAAAGGATTTCGACAGAGTCTGTCACAAATCTCTAATTTCAAAACTACCCTCCTTCGGTTTCTATCCCTCTATCTGTGGCTTTGTTTCTAATTTCCTTTCTGCCCGCTTCATAGCTGCAGTTGTGAATGGGCATCGCCCACTTCCTCAACTTATCAACTCCAGTGTTCCACAGGGATCTGTCCTGTCTCCAGTTGTCTTTCTAATATTCATTAATGATCTCAACTGTACCTCTAGTCCTATCCACTCATATACCGATGACCCTACCTTACACTATTCAACTAGTTTTCACATCAACCAAGCATACAATTACTCCAGTACTCACGTGACAGGGCCATGGCACGCCTGTCTTCTGATCTATCAATTATTTCTGATTGGGGTAGAGAAAATTGTTATCTTCAATGCCTCCAAGACCCAATTTCTCCCTCTATCTCCCCGTCGCAATCCTCCACAAGACTGAATTACTCTTCAACAATACACAAATCAACTTTTCATCTTCTTTCAATTTTCTAGGTGTATCCTTTTCATCCGACCATCCTTAAACATATCATATTACCACTCTTGATAAAACAGCTCCCCAAAAGTAAGGTGTGCTCAACCGGCTCCGTGGTTTTTTCACCCCAGCACAGCTTCTTGCTCTGCATCGGGGCACAGTACGCCCATGTATCGAGTATTGTTCACATGTGTGGGGAAGTTCCACCCATACCGCGCTTCTTGAAAGACTAGAGTCAAAAGCATTTTGCCTCATCAACTCATTTTCCTCTCTATTTCCCTACAGTTTCTTTCTACATGCCGCAGTGTTGCATTTCTTTCACTCTACTATCACTATTACAATAATCAGTGTTCTTCAGAGCTCTCTCAGTGCATACCCCCTCCCTTGCGGCGAGTACGAGGCACCCGCCTTTCAACACAGTCCGAATTCTATTCTGTCCAACTCTCCAATCCAAGAATTAAGACATTTTCTCAGCCTTTCTTCTACTCTACTAGTGAACTCTGGAACTCTCTCCCTCAACCAATCTTTCCTTCATTCTATGACTTAAACTTATTTAAACTTCGTGTGTCCAGGCATTTTGACCACGTCCCTTGAATTTGGCTCTCTGTCACCCTTAAGGCTTTGGGGGAGACACTCGTTATATGCATCCTGGCTTTTGTCTCCTTCATACACATAGAAGAAAAAAGTTCCTTCTGGCTGGTGTCAGGTAGGTAAATTTCAGGATAATAATGCAGCTGTTTAATGTATAAAGTTTATTTATTATCTAGATTGCACACAATGGGATAATACTATATTCTTACACAATTATCTTTTTACCAAAGGGTTTGCTGAATTCACATCATATTGATAAACATAAATCAACCTCCCATTAACAATAGCATTCAGATAAATTGTCATATTCTAGCAACAAGCACTTATGAATAATTTAAACAGTGAAAAACAGACGTGAAGTAGTTTATAAATGATAATTATAAAGAAGCGTTTCAAAGCTAGTAGATCACCAGTTATAAATGCTTTAATAGAAGCATTTGAGACTGGATGCAAGCAAACAGATACAACAAAGTACATTTTGCTTTAGAGGAAGCTTTAGTGTTAGTCTGCGTTACTCTTTTTCACACTGTATAGCAAACAGTTCAATTACCTGGGTTTGTTTTATCTTATTCAAATCACCAAAACATCAAGGTGTATCTCGGAAACAGACGATGGAAGTGGTGGGAAAAGGCGGGAAACAGAAGATGGTATTGGCGGGAAAAGGTTATCGTGTCAATCTGCCTTTCATATCAACACCTCTCATAGCAATCATCAGCTATATACCTATATAAACGACGATAAGAGTTTTATTTCTGGACCCCCTTTTCCCTCATGTTTAGATTTTAAGAAGTTCTAGCATGCCCCACAGGACTTGGCACACTGGACCTTCATGTAGCCAGGGTTGGCTTGGCACTCGGTCCCACTGGCCCACGCGGCGCAGTATCCGTTGGTATCCACACACGGCTGTCCGGGCTTCACCACGGGCGCTGAACAAACACACACACCATTAATTACACCCACACAAAGCATTAATTACACGAAACATTAATTACACCCACACAAAGCATTAATTACACAAATCATTAATTACACCCACACAACACATCAATTACACCCACACAAAATAATTACACAAAACATTAATTACACCCACACAAAGAATTAATTACAGACACAAAGCATTAATTACACCTACACACAACATTAATTACACCCACACAAAGCATTAATTACGCCCACACAAAACATTAATTACACCCACAAAATAATTACACAAAACAGTAATTACACCCACAAAGCATTAATTACACCCACACAAAATATTAATTACACCCACACAAAGCATTAATTACACCCACATAAAGCATTAATTACACCCACACACAACATTAATCACACAATACATTAATTACACCCACACACAACATTAATTACACTTTGTCCAATTCAACCTGGCACCAAATGCTCATCCCTTAAGGGGGCCCACCTCGCTTTTTTCACTTTCTCTCCCTCTCTCTTTGGCTTGTATCCATTCGGCCCCATTCAGCCTACTGTTTCAAGATGTTTACCCCCATCCAGGTGTCAATATTTTCCTGGCGAGCGGTATCGAGCCAGCATATAAATATTTTTGTTTTGACAGCAAGATAAATTTGTAAATTTTTCGATAGAAAAATTTCTCCGGCGAAGCCGGATTTCTCCATAAAATGCTGGCTCGCTATCGCTCGCCAGGAAGAAATCGACACCTAGATGGGGATAAACGTCTTAAAACAGTTGGCTGAATGGGGCCGATTGCATACAAGCCAGGGAAAGAGAGAAAAGGAGAGAAAGATGAAAAAAAACGGTGACCCCCCTTAAGTATGTATGACTTTGAATGGACATCAGAAGATAATTGGTTGGCAGTGGTTGAATGGAGTTTACTACATACACACACACACACTTTAAATATTGAGTGATCCATAAGAAGTTTAGGTTTCAATCTCAATGGCTGAATTCCAGGCAGCCCTGTTGTAGGCTGCATCATTTGTCAAGTTATTCAATTGTACTTCAGATCGTAAAAAAATGATCCCACGTCTTTCTAGGTCTAGCTCCTTCCGTGATCAAACTTGCCAACCATACAGTTTCAAGGGTCTTATTCGTGTTTTTTTTTTTTTTTTTCTATATGCCAACTACTCCCTCTCGGGCATAAGCTGAGAGCCTGCACACTCTACCGCTGAACACGGTGAGGCCCGTGAGGTCTTGTTCCAGCCTAGGGAATGAGACATGTGAAGCACCCACGGCTCGAAGCAACTGCATCTTTGAAGCTGCTCCGCCCCCGCGCTTCACCGTCTCATCCCCCAGGCTCGGACCCTCACTCTCAGAACGCCACCTATTGAGCAATTAACTCACTAGCCATTGCCCCCCTGTAGCATATTTTGAATATGGGAATATTCATACAATGTTATTTAATCAGGGAACAATGAGGGTATTTTTTTGGCATTTCGGTGTGCTGTGGTAATGCGCTGAAACTAGGTACAGCACAAATTCCATCCCAATAATATCTTCGCATTGACACATTAGGATTCGAACCCGAGTCCATTGGATTACCAGTCCAGTGGCAAGACCACTCTGCCACACCTCCCCTAATATTGCTTGATATAGTTTGCTATTGTTTGCCAAACAATAAGCGAACATAAAATTTTGTTCGCTTTTCGGTGACGTAGGAAAATACGCGATTAGTACATTTGTAGGTATCCTACACTGCTAAACATATTCCGGTGCCTTCACAGTCACAGGACATTTTACCGTAATGTTAACAGTAAGAAGCATACCTAACCATCTATGTTACTAGTTTTTCACAGTCTAATTAAGTAACACCCCGTTCTTAATATTAATCATCAATTACAAACCCCAATGCACTTGAATAAACTAAAGAAAGCATATGGTCCTCCAGGGATTCGAACTCGGGACACCACACCCAGAACATAAGCATCTAAACCATTACACCACCTACACAGTTAAATTACCATAATTTAGAGGCATAATACATTTAAGAATCGTAATATTGAATACTGTTTTGGAGCGTCAATATTTACTACTAATGTTACAGATATTCATTAACTGTCTTGATAGCGTAATGCATAGTGCGCGGAATTTCGATGTGAGTATCCTGGGTTCGAGTCCTCGGAGTGCCACATGTATTTGTTGATTTCATTAGTTGAGTTTAGATGTGAAGTTGGTTGGTGTAAAAAAACATAATGAAATATTACTGTGTATAATATACAAGATACTAACTTTGCTTGTGGCACATCTTGCAGGACTTCTTACATTTGCGACTCATGTAGTCTGAGTTTGAGACACACTCTTTGGAGCGGCTCCAGGACGCACAGTGCTTATGTTCGTCAAAACAGTCACTCGCTAGGGGGCACAGGAAACAATAAACACTGTAATAATGTTAAAGGTATATATGGACCATACTTAACACCCAGGACACATATATACCTGTCTTGCAACTCAATCCCACCCCTACTCTGTGCAACTCTCCAACCCGAGAGTGAAACGTTACTCTCAAACTTTCTTCTACTCAACAGCTGAGCTCTGGAACTCTCTCCCAGAATCAGTCTTTCCCTCTTCCTATGACTTAAATTGATTCAAACTCCGTGTGTCCAGGCATTTTGGCTCGAACGTCCCTTGATTTTGGCCCTGTCACTCTTTCAACTATGGGAGAGGCACTCGCTGTAGACAGTTCTGCCTTTTGCCTCCCTCCATCACATAGAAAAAAAATATATATAACATCTAAGACATACAGTACATATACACTGTATACAGAGTATATATATATATATATATATATATATATATATATATATATATATATATATATATATATATATATATATATACTGTATATATACAGTATATGAGACAGGTTTCACACTGGATTGTCTCTGAACAGGCAATACAACAGTGAACGTTAATATACTGTAGTTTGGGTTAGCCCTACATTCTGTATATCACACTTATAAGACACATATGATACCCATAACACACATATTAATAGACACATATACTGTAGTGCCCATAACAAATATATAACAAAACTCACGCTGGATTTGCTCAGCACAGGCGATGCAGCAGTGAACGTTCATATAGTTGGGGTTGGTCAAACACTCTCCACTCTTGGCCCAGCTACGGCAGGACGGGGACGTGTTTTTACAGGCACCTGGGGGGGGGGGGGGGGGGGTGTAGATTATTTGTTTAGTTACGTATTGATTTAGTATATGAATGAGTGGATGGTTCGATAATAAGGCTTGATTGATTTGGTTGATTATTTGATTGGATGGGGTGTGTGTAGATTGTTTGTTTATTTATTTACGTATTGATTTGGTATATGAATGAGTGGATGGTTCGTTAATATGAGTTGGTTATTGTTTGGTGTATTGATTGTTGAGAAATGTTTATGATTACAACGGTAGTGCTAATATTGATATTATTATTCTCCTTAGGGTAGAGAACTCTGCAATATTGGCATTTAATCAAATTTGGTCTGTGGGGGTCTTTTTTTAATCTCCCGGGTTTCGCTCCATTAGGTTGGAGATTATAAGAATTTGTTCTCTATTAGCTTGGCGATAATAAGACTCTTCACCCCATTCACTCGTCAAATGTTTTCTGGGCGAGCGATAGCGAGCCTGTAAGTTAGAAGAAATTGCCCTTAGGCCAGGACTATATTCTATACAAAATTATACAGATTTAGCTTGAAGGGGTATCTATATGGGCATTTTTTAAATTAACCCTTTGAGTACCAGCGACGTGTGTTATAATTTATTCTAGCTATATTTAGACGATATTATGCAGCTTAGGAAGGATCTGCGGTAGTTAAGAGGGTCGATTGAGATATTTTAAAGCCCTATTATTGCTAGAGGTCCTTCCTAATCTGAACAAAATCGTCTAATAGTGGCCACTATATAATTAAATGGACGTCACCGGTACTGTATGGGTTAAAAAGAAGTCTGGGAAGGCGTTTTTGTCAACCATGGGGGGAGGGGGGGGGGGGATCAAAAGTACAGTACGGTACATAACTCGAAAATGGCACAAGCAAGCAAAACCCTCCACAATAATAATTAAGGGGAGGCAGACCGTTTTTCTGGATCCCCTTCTCCCTAATGTTTAGCCCCACTAGTTTTGAGATTATAAGACGTTCGGTCCATTACTTTGGCGATTTTAACACCTTTCGCCCCATTTCGTTGTCAAGTTTAAGACCTTTCGTGCCATTTAGGTGTCGAATATTTCCTGGCGAGCGATAGCGAGCCTGCAATTTTAAGAGGAACTGGCCTTCGGCCGGGACATTTTTCTGCCGAAAAATTTACAAATTTATCTTGAAAGGGGGTACACATTTATTTTGAAATGGGGTCTAGTGGGTGTTTTTCTAAGCTCGATGGAGGTCTAGCGAGGAAACTAACAAAATATATGAATCAATTAATTAATAGACCAAACAAACGTTTAGACCTTTCGCCCTCATTTTTTGATCAAAAATATTAAGACCATTCGTGCCCTTTACTAACTTTAGGTGTCGATTTTTCCTGGCGAACGATAGCGAGCCTCTAATTTTAGAAGGAACTGGCCTTCGGCCGTGACATTTTTTACCGAAAAATTTACACATTTATCTTGAAAGGGGGTCTAGTGGGTGTTTTTCTAAGCTCGATGGAGGTCTAGCGAGGAAACTCAAACATAAATAAATACATAAACACTGTATATAGACCAAAAACCAAGCACTACCCCATTAAAATCCCTAGCAAACCTTGGTATGGAGAATGGTTGAAGTGTCATTGTTACCTGTAGTGATGGCATTGGAGTCGGGGTTCTTTTTCAGGTGTTCCGGGCAGTACAGCTTTTGGATCTTCTGTATGTCGATCTGGAAATATTAATAACAAATCATTAGATAATACAAAATCTATATATAAGTAAATAGTCAATAAAGAAGTACAAATGTTATAATAATTAAATATATACTGTATGTCGAACTGGAAGTATTAATAACAAATCATTAAATAATACAAATATATGCCGTATATAAGTAAATTGTCAATACATAAGTAAAAATACAATAATTAAATATAATTAAATATATTAAATGGTGGTGTAATGGTTAAGGTGGCAAAAATCTGTGTGTGATAACCCGGATTCGAATCCCGGCGGATCATAATTATATACTTTAATTAATTTCATTGGGGGTGTTTGGTGTTGTGGTGAAATTAATAAAATATAGAATATATTAATAAAATGTGTATTATGTGTAATTATACTCAGGCATGTGCCCCATAGCTGGGGGTGGCCAACTCAAGACAGAGCTCGAACAGAAACAACAAAATATAATAACAAAAATATTCACACACATCTAGGTCATCCAGAAGAACACCCAGAGACCAAGTCCCATTTGGAGTCCCCAGCAAAAGACTCCCAGGTCCCAGACCTCCCGGAGAGGTTCCAGTCTCAGCAGGCAGATGCGCAGCAGAGTGCACCACAATGCCAGCCCACATCACTTCCAGGCATGGCCCTTCTTATATATACCATCTCCCCGGGCGTCCAAATGGCTCCCGACCCCCACCCCACTCCCTACGACCGCGTTATCACTCACCTATTCAAAATCATTCTCCATTCATTCATATTCATCATCACTTCTCTTGTCTGTTCTTTAGTCATCTCTCCATCTTCCAACGCTTTTTCACACCATCTCTCCATCTCCTCCGAGGTCTTCCTCTCAATCTATTTCCCCTTGTTTCTAACTCATATATTTGCTTTGTAAGCCTTTCATCTTCCATTCGTTCAACATGACCATACCAGCATAGCACCCTTCTTTCTACTCTGGCTGATAGGGGTTATTTCGTGACATTTTCGCACTGGTATCGGTAACTAGACTGAAAGTAGATTATGTTAGGCGGCTGAATTCTGATAAAGTTAAATTTTTAAAGCTTCCTGACCATAATAATATTGCCCGTCAAAATTGCTCGAAAAAAGGCTCGTGTGACTCCTGCTTTACTCTTATTTTATTGTATCTGGTTTGCACGCATGGCGGCGGTATGTGCTCTACTGAACGCACTTGTATATCCCATTCAGTACCGGTGACATCCTTTTCATTATACTCTAGCAACTTTTAGACGATTTTATGCAGCTTAAGGGGAGGTTTTTACTTAGTACGCTAGACTTCCATCAAACTTAACATTACAGCCCCTCGACCCCCTTTCAAGATAAATTTGTACATTTTTCGGTAGAAAAATGTCCCGGCCGAAGGCCGGTTCCTCTTAAATTACAGCCTCGCTATCGCTCGCCAGGAAAAAATCGACACCTAAATGGCACGAAAAGTTAAAATTTACAGAAATGGGTCGGAAGTTCTTAAAATCGCCAAACTAATGGGGCGAACGTCTTATAATATCAAAAGCAATGGGGCTAACCATGAGGGAGAAAGGGGTCAAGAAAAAAAATCCCTCAAGTGGAAATCTCCCCTTAAGAAGGACGTCCAACAATTAAAAAGGCTATAGACTATCTCAATTAATCCTTGTAGCTATCGTTTATATTTCCTAAGCTTCATAAAGTCGTCTACAAGTAGGTCAAATACAACTAAAAAAAAAAGACATTGCCGGTACTGAATGGGATATGTGTATTGTGTATGTACAGTCGGCCTAATAAGTTATGTCTCGGCACCAAGTATGTGTTGATCAATAATTGGTATCAGCAATATTTACACATGATTTCTACTTTTTGAATGAGATATACAAACATGTTCCTACACCCTATTCAACATCTGACAGACATTAATACGGCACAGAGAGAGCCAAACGTAACAACAGTTGGGACATGACTTATTAGCGCCACTGTACAGTATCTGTCTCACATCACTGAAGCCGTCCCTCTGTCCAATTATGGCGCTTGCATTTCTGGGCCTGATAGTGGCCCGAGTCCTGTCCTTGGCGAAGGCTTTGCCGCCGTAGTGCATGATGGAGCCTGGGGGAGAGAGAGGAACAGATTAAGGGGGGATGGTTCACTTTTTGGCAGATTTTTGCATGTATTCGTTATTTTTCTAGTTTCCTCGCTAGACCTCCATCAAGCTTAGAAAAACATCCCATAGACCCCCCCTTCAAGATAGATTTGTACATTTTTCGGTAGAAAAATGTCCAGGCCAAAGGACGATTCCTCCTAAAATTACAGGCTCGCTATCGCTCGTCAGGAAAACATCGACACCTAAATGGCACGAAGGGTCCTAATATTGACAAAGAAATGGGGTGAAAGGTCATAACATTCCCAAACTAATGGAACCAACGTCTTAAAATCTCAAAACTAATGGGGCTAAACATGAGGGAGAAAGTGGTCCAATTTTGGGTCTTGTTTTATGGGCTTGATAGTGGGCGGAGATCTGTCCCTGGCGAAGGCGTTGGGGCCGTGGTGCATGATGGAGCCTGGGGGAGAGAGGAACAGATTAAGGGGAGATGGGCCGAGGGTTTTCTGGACCTCTTTCTCCCTCATGTTTAGCCCCATTAGTTTTCAGATGTTAAGATGTTTGCCCCATTAGTTAGTCGATTTTAAGACCTTTCGACCCATTTCTTCGTCAATATTTAGACCTTTCGTGCTGTTTAGGTGTCGAATTTTTCCCTGGCAAACGATGGTGAACCTGTAATGTTGGAAGAAGTGGCCTTCGGCCGGGACATTTTTCTACCAAAACATGTAAAAATTAATCTAGAAGGGGGATCTAATGGATGTTTTTTTTTTAATTTGATGGAGGTCTAGGGAGGAAACTAGAAAAATATGAATACATGCAAAAATCACGCAAAAAGTGAACCATCCCCCCTTAAGGGAGCTCAGACGGTATTGTGCAGCATCATTTACTGGTTCGGCTCAATGGTTTAAGGAGGTGGTTTAGTTTGTTCTCTAACCCTCTATCAAACTTTAAAAAAACACCCACAAGACTCCCCTTCGTTATAAATTTGTACATTTTTCGGTAGAAAAATGTCCCGGCCGAAGGCTGATTTGTCTTCAAATACAGGCTCGCTATCGCTCGCCAGGAAAATAGTCGACACCTAAATGGCACGGAAGGTCTTAATATTGGCAAAGAAATGGGGCAAAAGGTCTGAAAATTGCTAAAGTAATGGGGCGAATGTCTTGAAATCACATAACTAATAGGGTTACACATGAGGGAGGAGGAGGACTCGAAAAACCAACTTCCTCCCCTTAATTCCTTCAGTATATGTCAGGGGTATAGCTTTACGACAGTATCTCTGATTAGTACCTCACCTATATACGGAACAAAGCCTTGAAGGGGGGTCACATTTTTTTTTTTTTTTTTTATCTCTTTCCTTTTCTCTCTTTCCCTGGCTTGTATTCATTCGGCTCCATTCAGCCTACTGTTTTAAGACTTTTATCCCCATCCAGGTGTCGATTTCTTCCTGGCGAGCGGTATTGTATGGTTGATTATCTCTGGACTTTAATTCCTGCATGTTAGTTACAGATGCTGGTAATACTAGTCCTGGAGACTCAAAGATGCCAAAAGTTAGGGCACGGTGAGAGGTATTAACTAATATCGTTCGTAACACCAATAACTCACAATGAAATTAATGAAAGCATATGATCCTCTGGGGATTCGAACCCAGGACACCACATACAGAACTTACATGTATAACAAACTAATGAATGAACAGCCTGTTCTTTGTTTACAACGTCATAGCTTCCTCTTACTCATAGAAACTAAACTATAATAAGTTATAATATTCAGTTATGACTTGCTTTAGAGTATTAACCCACTGAACCCCAGCTAATTTAGAATAAAGGTACATGAAGAGACCAGCGGATTTGGCATTTTTTTTTTTTTTTTTTTTAAATAGCTTAAATATGTGAGAAATGAAGAATTAAAAAAAAAAAAAAAAAAAAAAAACTTACCTCGGTCATTTGGGGGTCCTAGGGGGGGCACCCTCAGCAATCAGCTGATGCCGGGCGGCCTTCAAACTTCCCGCCCTCCTCCTCTTCCCCACTTGGTGGGGAGTCAACATGTTATGGGGAGCGATAAACAGCGAGGCGACAAGGTAAACAAGGTAACTGGCCGGGAGGGAGGTGGAAGGCCGCCCAGTCCTTCCACTCCCGCTCTCTCTCTCCCCACTCCCTACCGCGGCGGGACTTGGGTATTGCCAATTGATAAGTATTGCCACTGTTGGGCAACATCATAAGGTATATCCCATATGAATTTGAACCCTCTAGCTACCATAGGATAAGAATAAATAAGCACAGAAGTGGCGGTGGGATAAGTGGGTAAACTGGATTTCCCCATCCACCCTTACTCACCCGCGCGGATGGGCTAGGGGGTTGCGCGTACTGCCACTGTTCGGCAACATCATAAGGTAGTTTCCCATACCATCCTCAACCCTCTAGCTACCATAGGACAAGAGTAAATAATTTCGAAGTAGTGGACGCAACATATGCGGCGCTGGGGTTTAGCGTTACATACATTGCCGACACATACGCTGCAGCGCTGGGGTCCAGTGGGTTAATAAGGCTAGAATGACATAATTGGTATTTTGGATGCAACGATCAAAGAGATAATGTGTCGTAAATGTTTTTGAGTGTCCGGCCTTTGCTGATCAATGACAAACTTTAGGTGACCGGACATCTCAACCAGTAGCTCTCAACCAGTCTGAAATGGTTATGGTATCCTTGGTGTCAGAGACTCTGAGTAAAATATGGCCCACTTGTTTGGCTATTGCCAAACAAGTGGGCCATATTTTACTTCCAGCTAATACACTTGTGCGACCATGATTATTGAAACCTTTGTTAAGAAAAAATAATTACTACAGAATGAGACACTGGACACGGTCACAAAAGCCAACCAGCTGGAATGATTGACATAAAGGTTATTTTCTCAGAGTCGCTGACACCGAGCATAGTCGTAATTATAAATACCACTATTATCTAGTCACTATAATTATGCCATCTTGCCAATTGACCTCTTGTAACTCAAAAAGGGCTAGAATAAATGGGTTGTAAATTTCCACACCTACCCCCAGTTCTGGGTGATTCTCCCCAACTGCTAGAAATGTCGCTCGATTGATCTCATGACTCGTCCTTATTGAGTTATAAGAGGTTAGGAATCTATATTTCTGGCCAAACTATAGTGATGGTTTCTCTTGTAATGATTATAACACACATTACACAAGAATTACCAAGATCGTAAGATGAAAGGTGCTGAACCTGGAACTTGTTGTACTTCTTGAAATTGTACTCCATGCCTTTGATGATATTATTGGACATGATCGTGATGAAATTGTCCCTGTCCATACGTGAGTGTTCGTGCCAGAATCCCACGCAGTGTGTCATCTCATGCAGCACCACCCCCTTAAAAAGGCAGCCTTGACCCAGAGACATGGCTTGTGCACCTCCGACTCGGCCCACTGAGCTCGAACATCTGAAGTAGTGAGTTTTGAAATAAGAAAAGTTTCTCAATAAGGATATTCAATAACAGCAATTTCATACATCATCACCTTTACACACAGGCTTCCCGGTCCCCCTCCCAGAGACAAGGCCTGAGCACCTCTGACTTGGCCGTCTGTGCTCGAGCAGGTGGGGGGAGTAGAAAGATTTGACAAACCTGTATTCCTATATAAATAGGCACCATCATTGTCGGTGGAAATTGCTATAGTTTTGCCGTAATTCCTAGCCTGTCCAAATGATACACAGGTTGTTGTAAGTGCAACAAGAGTACTAGAATAATGTTCCAGTACTTTTTATTGCAATTACAACAACTAGCTAAATACTGACTTGCAAGGAATACGGCAAACCTAGTCATTATCACCGATAACAATGGGGTTTGTTTTAGAGTACAGACCTTAATATCAACCAATAACATGTCATCTTGCACAGCACCAACCCATGTACAGGCACCCCAAAGCCAGAAACAGGGCTTGGACACCACCGTGGGGGAGTCAACTTCCACGAGAGCGTCGAAGCACTCTCCTGCATTAAGTCCATCTGAAATATGCACATAATAGAGGCTGATGGCCACTACTTCACTAGGTTTGGGAATGGGCATGATTTAATTGGTCCTCTTCTGCTGCTTTCGTAGTCTTGTCGTAAATTTTGGCTGACACCTCTTTGAATTTCTACTCCATCCTATGACCTGTGTTGTAGGGATCGAACATGATCCCGTACCAATAACATTCGATAGGCAGCTCTTCCAGCGACTGGATCATAATGTTATTTGCCATCACCTAGTCTTGAAAAATTGTTGATAGCCCATTATGTCTTCTGGTACTGTTTTCATTGACTTCTTTGAAACCACACTTTATATTTTATAACGTAACCGTTTGTTTCGGAGGTTGCAAGAAGCCAGCTAGCTCTGAGTTGGGACACTTAGCATCGATTTTGTAATACTGCATCTTTCTCTTTCCGAGCCACGCTTTGGTAAAGGCACTGCCTAGCATAAGCCCTTAACTATAATTTTACCATAAATTAGAATAAACTAGATTTGGTAATAGGTTAACCCTTTCATTGTTTCTGCCCAGAATCAAGCCAAATCGGTTCTTCGACTCGCCAAAAACTCTTTCATCAATAACAAATACTCTGAACTTTCCAACTCTAGTTTTTCCCAACCTTTCAGGTATCTAGCCAAAAAGCTCTCCAACTATTTCACTTCTTCGTCTTTCCCTCCTCCTTTCCACTCAAGTGTCACCACCATCACTTCTTCCTTTGACGATGCTTAACGTTTCACTCAAAAGCTCCACCTTGGATGATTCCGGTGCTATTCCTCCTTCTCCACCCACTTCACTCTTACTTATGTCTATTATAATCTCTTCAAAGAAAGTACTTTCTGCCCTCTCTGAGCTTAATACTAAGAAGGTGTATGGATCAGATGGTATCCCTCCTGTTGTACTAAAAAAAAAATCTTCCGTGCTGACTCCCTACCTAGGCAAACTCTTTTGTCTCTGTCTTTCCTCTAAGTCTTCCTTCTTGCTGGAATTTGCTCTCATTCAACCTGTCCCAAAAAAGGGTGACCGCTCTCAACCCTCCAACTATCAACCAATTGCTCTCATTTCTTGTATCTCTAAAGTGTTCAAATCTACTCATAATTCAAAATTTCTTAAGAATTTAAATTCCTATAATCTACTTTCAGATCGCCAGTATGGTTTCCTTAAGGAGAGACAGGCGTATTTATTTGCTCATGTATGTACCTTTTTATTATTGTATTAGTTTCCTCCCTAGACCTCCATCATGTTAAAAAAACACCCGCCCAAGACCCTCCTTCAAGATTAATATGTACATTTTTAATAGAAAAATGTCCCAGCCAAAGGCTGGTTTTTAGTCAAAAGCATTTCATCTCATCAACTCACTTCCTCTTACTAATTCCCTACAATCTCTCTCTCTACACGCCGCAATGTTGCATCTCTCACTCTTCTACCGCTGTTACAATAATCAGTGTTCTTAAGAGCTTTCTCAGTGTAAACCTCCTCCCTTACAGAAAGTGGGGGCACCCGCCTTTCAACACAATCCCACTCCTAGTCTGCCCCGCTCTCCTAGCCAAGAATTAGCAAAGTTTCTCAGTCTTTCTTTTACTCAACAAGTAAACTTTGGAACTCTCTCCCTCAATATGTCTTTCCCTCCTCATATGACTTAAACTTCTTCAAACTCCATGTATTATTATGTTACCTCCACCAACCGACTTTACTCCTAAACTCAATTAATGAAATCAACAAATACATGTGGCAGTCCAGGGATTCGAACATAGGATGCTCACACCGAAATTCAGTGCATTTATCCATTGCGCTACGAAGACAGTTAAAGAATGGTGGACAAGCCTACGATTTATCCAGACATTTTGACTCTAAAGTACCGGTACCTTGAATTTGGCTCTCTATCATTCTATCAGCTTTAGAGGAGACACTTGTAACAGGCAGCTTTGCCTTTTGTCTCTTTCATACACAGGGGATATCCCCCAGATGAAATTAATTCATAAGGTTATTATTATTCTTTCATACACATAAACAATATAATATAAAGTACTCGAGGAAGCATTTCTTCCCATTTATTTAAGGTATCATTATACATATTTGTTCTGTTTAAGAAGGACTTGGAAGTCAGAGGGTTAATTAAGGTAGATTTAACCCCATTTATTTCTATGGATCCTTTCGAAACTGCATAAAATCGTCTACTAATAGACAGCATATAATGGAGAAACGCGTCATCGCATTCGGAAGGGGAAGACTTACCCATCGCCTTTGAGGATGTGCACATAGTCTCTCTCAGACTTGCGAGGGACAAACCTAATGCACTTAGTCTGGTCCTTCATGATCTTCATGGCCTTGGCGATGGTGCCGCGTTCGGCGAAGTCTGGAGGGAAGATACGAGCTAGAATTATATTTTTTCACATACCAATTTTACTTCTAAACTCAATTAATGAAATCAACAAATACATGTGGCACTCCAAGGACTCGAACCTAGGATGCTCACACCGAAATTCCGCGCATTTATGCAGTACGCCATCAAGACAAATGGGCCAGCTCATGGCACCTCCTTAAAAGGTAAATCTCTGGTGTTTTGAATGGAAAATCTGAACACGGTAGCATGCATTTAGAAGCAAGGCTCAGCAAGGTCTCGAGTGTTACAGTTTCTCACAGAACAGATAATGTGTTAGCCCACAAGCTGCAAATATCTCTCCATACAACGTATCTGCCCGTTGTTGCCAGTCTATGGACAAACGCTCTGCCGAGAGGACGGAGCACACTTTAGGATTGGGCCCTCAAAATGTTTTTTTTTTTTTTTTAAATCATTGCACTGATATACCACCAACAGATGAGAAAGTTACCACCCTACATGACTCGTTAGGTGCAAAATCCGGCAGAGAGGACAAGAGGACATGTTCTGCGAGGACTGAAACAGATGGAGGTCCATCTATCTGTTTCCAGTTCCCAGTTTTGAATTTCCACTTTGAGATAATTAGAAACCTCAAGACCTCACTAACTTTCGGCTTGTGGTCTTTCAAAATGTTAGGTTTCTTGACTTTTATGGAGGAAGTGTGACGGCAAAATTAATAAATGGTTATGCCGAATCTACTAAAAGGCAATATCAGTCCCGTTGTAAAGGATTTCAGATGGGACTGAAATTGCCTCTAAGTAAATTCTGCATAACCTGCCTTGACCCTACTTGAAACCACCTTGTTTTAACACTTATGCTGCGGGCATATTTTCGCTATATTAGGGCTCATTCAGGCACTTGAATAATTGAGCAAGTGTCTGAATGAAATTAAACATATTCAGCAAAAAAATAGAAGAAAAAATCTTCAAAATTACACCAGAACGAGCTTCGTAGTGCGCGGACTTCACTCGCAGCGCTACCATAGACATTCGCTAATACTGAGCGATTATCGCTAATGTCGTGCTAATTTTTCCTTTGGCAGCGCTGTATGTCTAGCGGGAGTATGGCTCATACATCTCAGTGCCTCGGTTGCCTGGCTGGAGAGAGGATTGGGGGCCTGCCGCACTCCCGCTCACTCGCACTTGTCTCCACAGGCTTTAAAAGCCTGTTCCGAAATGTCTCCCACAGCCAATTGGGTTAATATTATATAGTATTATCACTTAAATATCAGGTTACACATAGTTAAAATTCATAATGTACACTACCTTTTCTCTCACTCTCTCTCCCTCACACACACATACACAGACAAACTTTAACTTACCGTAAGATTTGGAGATAACGTAAGGGATGACACCATTGGGCCACTTCTTACTGCTCTCCACAATAGCACTTCTCTGAAATCAACACTAAATATTATGCACCTGTTTTTTTTTTATCAAGCTCTTCTTCAATTGGTAACGTGTGGTTGCAGACATTTATAATCATATATATATATATATATACATATACTTGTAGCTTTCTTAAGTGGATATCACACAAGAGCTATTATCATCTTTTTTCGATGGTCAATTTTTTAGTTTAGAGATTTTAAGATGTTTTACCCCATTAGTTAGGCGATAATAAGATGCTTCACCCCATTAAGATGACTATATTTTTTCTGGGTGAGCAATAGTTAGCTTGTAACTTAGAAAATTTTTTACAAATTTAGCATGAAGGGGGTCTGGGTTGGTATTTTTTAGTTTGAAGGAAGTCTGGGAAGGCGTTTTTGTTAGGCAAGGAGACAAACTATAATACATTGCTCAAAAATGGCAAAATCAAGCAAAATCCTCAAAAAAAAAATCAAAATATAGTAATAACCCACAAGACGTTGGATGAGATGGCATTAAGGGGAGGTTATTCTATTTTATATTTGTATTATCTTGTTTTTATATTTTCTTCTAGATTGCTCCCTACAGTAGACCTCTATCAAGCTTTAAACAAAAAATATATAATTTGTTTCGGTAGAAAATTTTCCCGGCCTAAGGCCAGTTCCTACTAAATTACAGGCTCGCTATCGCTCGCCAGGATAAAATCGACATCTAAGTGGTACGAAAGGTCCTAATATTGACAAAGAAATGGGGCGAAAGTTCTTAAAATTTGCCAAACTAATGAGGTGGACGTCTTAAAAATGTCATAGATAACGTGACCAAAAAAAAATATATATACAGTATATATAGGCCTAGACTTACCGGCGCGGGTTCCGTACTATTGTCCAAGAGCAAGGCTAGCTCCGCCTCCGAGTTGATTATGATGTCTCCCTGGAACCATTTGCCTGTGTTGATCGGATCGTCTACCAAGTCCAGAATTGCATTGTTTCCTGGAATAATAAGCACGTGTGTTGTTGTTGTTATTATTGTTAGTAGTAGGCTATAGTCTGTTCGCTGTAAGTAGGCGAGATATCATGACCTCTATCCACTGTAACTCGAAAGGGGCTAGATCAAATTGGCTGTAAATTTCCACATCTATTCCTTGAGTGACTCTTCCCAAATGGTACAAATATTAGCTCGATTACTCTAGTCGTTTTTTAGTTACAGAGGTTAGAGGTCATGATTTATCGCCTACTTACAACGAATAGACTATAGTAGTAGTGGTGGTGGTGGTGGTAGTAGTAGTAGTAGTAATAGTAGTGGTAGTGGTGGTAGTATTAGTAGTAGACTATAGGTAACGCCAACGAACTAGACAATTTTCTTGACCCCTTAACTTCTCATAACTCAAAAGGACCTAGAGCAAACTGGCTGTAAATATCCACACATATAGCCTGGTGGGCTCTTCCCTAATGATAAAAATGTCAGCTCGATTGCTTTCATTCATTTTGAGTTCAGAGACGTTAAGGGGAGATTTCCACTTGAGGGATTTTTTTCTGGACCCCTTTCTCTCATGTTTAGCCCCATTGCTTTTGATATTTTAAGACGCTCGCCCCCTTTAGTTTGGCGATTTTAAGAACTCGCCCCATTTCTGTCAATTTTAAGAACTTTCGTGCCATTTAGGTGTCGATTTTTTCCTGGCAAGCGATAGCGAGCCTGTAATTTGAGAGGAACCGGCCTTCGGCCGGGAAATTTTTCTACCGAAAAATTTACAAATTTATTTTCAAAGGGGGTCTAGGGGGTGTAATTTTAAGCTTGATGGAGTTCTAGGGAAGAAACTAAATACCTCCCCTTAAGGGGTCTAGAAATTTGTCAGGTTCGTTGGCGCTACCTATAGTAGTAGTAGTAGTAGTAGTAGTAGTAGTAGTAGTAATAGTAGTAGTAGTACATTGTTGTATTATATAATAATTATAAGTGTTTTATTTGTATTATTATATTATTAGTATAATATCAAATTATATATTATTATAATATATTTAGTTTAGTATTATCATATCTTAGCATTAGCGGTATATATAACTTGTATTATCCCATACTGTACCAGGGACGTAATTTTCATCATATTCTGGCACCTATTAGACGATTTCATTCAGCTTAGGAAGGATCTCGGGCAATAATAAAGCTTCAAACTATATCAACCAACCCTTTTAACTACCACAGATCCTTCCTAAGCTGCATACTACTTTCTAAATATTGCTAGAATAATATATAACACAC
>JBAKBP010001986.1:72435-190939 GCA_037953745.1 Lithodes maja
TTTGTAAATTTCCATACCCATATAACCCGACATTTAGAAAACATGAGCCAAGTTTTGACGAAACTTGGCTCGGATTTTACTAATGTTCATGTTAAAATTACACAGTAACCCTAATAAAATCTTTGTTTGGGTTTTCATAAGGTTAACAATAGCCTAACCTAACGAAGTAAGAATGGGGGTTAACATTAGCCTAACCTAACAACCTTACCTAACCTAACCTAGTAAGAATGGGGTTAATATTAGCCTAACCTAACCTAACCTAGTAAGAATGGGGTTAATATTAGCCTAACCTAACAACCTTACCTAACCTAACCTAGTAAGAATGGGGTTAACATTAGCCTAACCTAACAACCTTACCTAACCTAACCTAGTAAGAATGGGGTTAACATTAGCCTAACCTAACAACCTTACCTAACCTAACCTAGTAAGAATGGGGTTAACATTAGCCTAACCTAACAACCTTACCTAACCTAACCTAGTAAGAATGGGGTTAACATTAGCCTAACCTAACAACCTTACCTAACCTAACCTAGTAAGAATGGGGTTAACATTAGCCTAACCTAACAACCTTACCTAACCTAACCTAGTATTATTGGTGGGGGGTGCCGCCCCCACACCCCTGCTGGTTGGGTACTGGCTGAAAAACTTATTGTTTTACAGTAGGCCTATGTATTTTATTTTATTTTTGTTCTCCCTTATAGGCTAATACATTTCAGCTCTTAATGATATATATAGCAATGATGTATAGCGTATGCTCTACCGGACCTATTAGGCCTAAAAAGATCGATGGGCTAACTGTCGGTCCAAAACATCAGTATAACCAACTAGCCCTTGCATGCCAGTTTAATCCTATGCGAAAAAATCTGTTACTTTATGTTACTTTGCGATGACCCATTAAGATTCCCGAGCTAGCTGTGGTCCGGCTCCTTTATGTTGTCCCAACCAACCAACTAACCTTAATGAACAGAGGAGGTACTGGGCTGCCTGGCTGGCCGGTGGAGGCTCGATCACCACTTATCTAAGCATCTTGGTCAACAGCTGGTGGATTTTTGTTTAGAATTTTTCCATGTAAAACAAGTGTATGTGCATTTCAAAACCAGCTGTCCTTGTCAGCTGTATTTGAACACTGGTTATTGCACTTTGGACAGTTTACACTTATTGGAAGGCGAAAAGGTCTTAAGCAGCCTCAGTGTTTTTTAAAGACGGTGGAAAAAGCTTTGATCGGCTCACACCCTCTACACAAGCTGGCCAGAGTCAAACTGACAGCTTATATCCTGGGCCACCTGTTTTCCAAATCATGGCAGCACCTGATTGGTCGATAGACATCACGTGTCAGTGAACTCGAGTACTCTTGGCATGAATTAGGTAGGGCGATTACTTTGGCTACGACGCCACCAGTATAGTTCATTGCATTCGCCACCAGATGTCTCAGTTGTTGACTGACAGTCACACAAAAGAAGTCTCCCAGATGAAGACGAAAAAGAAGAAGTGTAAACAAACCCTTAAAACGTAAATATCCATATAATATGTATTATGTTAGTTTCCCGGGAATGACACCTACATCAACAATTTGGAGAAAAATCGCTTAATCACATGCTATTGAGCTTAATTTTTTACCAATATTGTAGCGCCTCCTGTATATTGACCAAAATTACAGATATATACTGTATAGCTACAGTAGGATACTAAATACAATATCTACAAGAGTTAATAATAAAACAGATTGGCTAGCTATAGGCTAGGCTAGGTTTGGGTTAGGTCAAAAGCTTGGCAGGTTGGGTTAGGCTAGGTTAGTTTGTACAAATACCACCCTTCGCTTAAAGTAAAATCAGTCTGAGGAGAAAAAGTCAAGAATATATCTAGGGGGAAAAGATAAATGAATGCACTTAAATTTGGTACAAAATTTGCTGGAATTTAATATGTATAATCTCCCAAAAAGGTTTGTTTACAAAATGGCGTCGGCGTTAGTCTCTGTAGGCAGGTTAGTTAGTAAACAATATTGTTTATTAGCAAATTAATATGCAAAGCTTTACTTACATACAAGGCAGTTAAATAGATACTTACTACAGTAGGTAATGGGTAAAATTAGGGGCTACGATTTTATATAAAATAGTAATAAGAGAGCGTTTGTTTACAAAGCAAAACAAAACAATAGATGGCGCTAGTGGCGCCCTGTCCGAGCAGGAGTCTTGTGATAAACACAAAGTTTATCAGTCAATACACAGCGAAATATCGTGCAGTGTTACTTACTAAGCTACAGGATGGTTAAACGTGCTCTTAACCACCTTTCATGCACAAGAATGAAGAGGATGAGTAGTTAATACTCAAATTATGATCGATATCGTGAGAGCGTTGACAGAGCGTCTGCAGCGTCTGGCGGTAGCGCGGGGTATGGGAGAGAGAGAGAGAGAGAGAGAGAGGGAGAGAGAGAGAGAGAGAGAGAGAGAGAGAGAGAGAGAGAGAGAGAGAGAGAGAGGGAGAGAGAGAGAGAGAGAGAGAGAGAGAGAGAGAGAGAGGGAGAGAGAGAGAGAGAGAGAGAGAGAGAGAGAGAGAGAGAGAGAGAGAGAGAGAGGGAGAGAGAGAGAGAGAGAGAGAGAGAGAGAGAGAGAGAGAGAGAGAGAGGGAGAGAGAGAGAGAGAGGGAGAGAGAGAGAGAAAGAGGGAGAGGGAGAGAGTATTAGAATGGAAAATAAATAGGAGACGGCGAAAGAACAAGGGGAAATATTGGAAAGAAACGAAACTAAAGCAAAGTAACCGAGGATAAAGGGAGAAACAAGCGAGTGGCTAGAACTATAGTCTATTCGCTGTAAGTAGGCGAGCTATCATGACCTCTATCCTCTGTAACTCAACAAAAAAGGGCCTAGAGCAAATGGGCTGTACATTTTCCACATCTATGCCTTGACTGACTCTTCCCAAATGGCAGACATATTAGCTCGATTGTTCTTGTCGTTCTTAAGGGGAGATTTCCACCTGGAGGAATTTTTTCTGAACCTCTTTCTCCCTCATGTTTAGCCCCATTGCTTGTGAGATTTAAAGACGCTTGCCCCATTAGTTTGGCGATTTTAAGAACCCTCGCCCCATTTCTGTCAATTTTAAGACCATTCGTGCCATTTAGGTGTCGATTGTTTTCCTGGCGAGCGATAGCGAGCCTGTAATTTAAGGGAACCGGCCTTCGGCCGGGACATTTTTCTACCGAAAAATGTACAAATTTATCTAGAAAGGGGGTCAAGGGGGAGTAATTTTAAGCTTGATGGAAGTCTAGGGAATCAACTAAAAACCTCCCCTTAAGTTACAGAGGTTAGAGGTCATGATTTCTCGCCTACTTACAGCGAACAGACTATAGGAGACAGAGGAAGACAAGCTAAAGAGGAAATGAGAAGAGGAAGAGACAAGAAAGAGGACATTCGAACCAGGAGAAATAGAAAGGTCGTACAAGAGAGGCATACAGAGGAAAGCAAGGGAATTAATGGAGCCCACCTCGCTTTGTTTCTCTTTCTCGCCCTCTCTCTCTTTGGCTTGTATCCATTCGGCCCCATTCAGCCTACTGTTTTAAGACGTTTACCCCCATCCATGTGTCAATATTTTCCTGGCGAGCGATAGCGAGCCAGCATATATATATTTTTGTTTTGACAGCAAGCTAAATTTGTAAATTTTTCGATAGAAAAATGTCGCCGGCGAAGCCGGATTTCTCCATACAATGCTGGCTTGCTATCGCTCGCCACAAAGAAATCGACACCTAGATGGGGATAAACGTCTTAAAACAGTTGGCTGAATGGGGCCGAATGGATACAAGCCAGGGATAGAGAGAAAAGGAGAGAAAGATAAAAAACAAAGCAGGTGACCCCCCTTAAGCAAGCAATAGAGGCGAGGAAGATGATATACCAAGAAGGGAAAACTGAATGACACAAGAAACAAATACAATAACACATATACATAGAAAAACAACAAAATACAATAACAATAGAAGAGGAAAAAGATATACCAAGAAGGGAAAATTGAGAGACACAAGATTGTTTGGTATAGTGACGTCCAATAGTCTATTCGCTGTAAGTAGGCGAGAATCATGACCTCTATCCTCTGTAACTCAAAAAGGGCTGGAGCAAATTGGCTGTAAATTTCCACATCTATTCCTTGACCGACTCTTCCCAAATGGTGGACATATTAGCTCGATTACTCTAGGCGTTTTGGAGTTACAGAGGTTATAAGTCATGATTTCTCGCCTATTGACAGCAAATAGACTATAGCTCTTACAAGCTAAAGGGAAATGTGTTTCAATATTTCTTATATTTGTAGTTTTGTTCTTGCTACTAGGGTGTGTGGTCGGTGTATCTAGTTATATGTCTCTCTCTCTCTCTCTCGGGCTTTAGCATCGCCAACAGCTCCGCATCGCCACTGAGAAAACTCGATCCTAATTTGAGTATTTCATATCCCAATTCCCTTTATTCATTGCATGAACAGTAGTTAAGTGCTTGTTTAACCTCCACATAGTTCTGTAGTTGCCGTGCATGTTATTTTATTGCTTTTCTGACTGATAAACATTGTTGTTTACATTTGTTATCCTAGCTTGTAGCAGACGACGCACGCGCACCTCTAATCGACCTAGCTTTGTATTTTCTTATTAACTCTAGTAGTTATCGTATTCAGTATCCTACTGTATCTATATATATCTGTAATTTTAGTTGTTGCTTGCATGATCTTGTAGTAACCTTTGACTGATAACTTTGTTTATCTAAATATAATCCTGCTTGACTACCTACAGTGACACCAGTGCCATCTGTTGATACAGTATATTAACCCCTTGTGTGCAGTTACACTTTATTTTTATATAATCTCTATTTGGTGAATTGTATATTTAGTTACATATTCTATTATATATATATATATATATATATATATATATATATATATATATATATATATATATATTTGTTTAGCTTTTTTAGGTAGGTTATCACCCCTGGTAGCCTACTTCTGCATATTTCATACTTTTTTGTTTTTGGATATTTTTGTTTTCGGTTAGTCTAGGCTATCATCCCTGGTGGCCTATTTCTGCGTACGGTACTTCAATTTTTAAATTTTCAGTTTGGCTATCACCGCTGGTGGCCTATTTCTGCGTACCGGTATTTCATAATTTTTGTTTTCGGTTATTTTTGTTTTCGGTTAGTCTAGGCTATCATCCCTGGTGGCCTATTTCTGCGTACTTCAATTTTTAAATTTTCAGTTAGGCTATCACCGCTGGTGGCCTATTTCTGCGTACCGGTATTTCATAATTTTTGTTTTCGGTTATTTTTGTTTTCGGTTAGTCTAGGCTATCACCGCTGGTGGCCTATTTCTGCGTACCGGTATTTCATAATTTTTGTTTTCGGTTATTTTTGTTTTCGGTTAGTCTAGGCTATCATCCCTGGTGGCCTATTTCTGCGTACTTCAATTTTTAAATTTTCAGTTAGGCTATCACCGCTGGTGGCCTATTTCTGCGTACCGGTATTTCATAATTTTTGTTTTCGGTTAGGATAGGCTATAACCCCTGGTGGCCTATTTCTGTTTAAATAAACATAAAATTGTTTTCGGTTCGGCTATCACTGCGTATTCAAATTTAATTTTGTTTTGTTTTAATTTTCGGTTAGGCTATCACCGCTGATAACCTATTTGTGTGTATTTCAAAAAATTTGTTTTCGGTTAGGCCTATTTAAGTAAGTGAAGTGTTTTTAAAGTGAGTTTAGTGTTTTTAAAGTGAGTTTAGTGTTTTTAAAGTGAGTTAAGTGTTTTTAAGTGAGTGAAGTGATCTGAAGAAAGTGATCGTCACCATGCCTCGTGCCTGTACGAACTGCGCCGGTAGGTTTGGTGCTTCCATGTTTGCTCCTGCCGATCCACAAGTCTGCCGACTCTGCCAGCAACGAGAGGATTTGACAGCAAAATTGGATGAAGCCCACAACAAGATCAACACCCTCACCAGGAAGCTGGAATCACTCCAAGAGTTTGTAACACTCAACGTTGGAGTATCACTAACTCCAATTGTTTCAACTCCAGCATCCACCACCGCCCCAACGTCATCTGCCAACAATCCAACACCTGCAGTAGACACTGCAGCAGATGCTTCTGACGAACCTGAGCCGACATCAAACCAGGACAGCCGCCCTGTTCACCTTAGTCTCTCCCCCACTCCTCGTGCAAGAAGCCTGCTAGCACGAACAGTACCAACCCCTCACCCCCATTCTAACCACTCCTCTCCCCGATCTGTACGTAGAGTCCCGCCACCACAGGTTTCCGGATTTACACCAGTGAGGAACGGTGCACGGCCAACGCAGAAAAGGTCTCATCTACCAGTCACAATGTCAAACAGATTTGAGATATTGGTAGAGATGGAAGACGAACCAGAAGAGACCAGGCTCGTTGGGGATTCCATCCTACGAGGACAGGTCGAAGAGTTCTGCGACAGAGTCCCAAATCAACGAAAAAGATTTTGCATCCCAGGAGCTGGACTGGACGACATTGTGGAAGCCTTCGAAGATACCACAAAGGATGCAAATGAAAATACCCTTTTTGTCATCCATGCTGGTTCAAATGACGTCATGCGCACCAGATCCGAAGAGTTGATGGAGAAATATCGCAAGATGATCCAGCACGACAAAAACAAGTCAAGGAATATCATCATCTCAGGCATTCTCCCCAAGATCGACGCACCTGATAAATTCTACGACAGGGCCTTCAGCACAAATAGCCGACTAAAATATTTGTGTCTGAGGGAAGAAGTTGAATTCATCAACCTCTGGGACAACTTCTACAACCAGCCTACTCTGTTCCGCAAGGATGGCACTCATCTAAACCCTGTGGGTTCAGCACGCATGGGTCGTCTCCTACACGAAGCAGTCCGCAGCCATGGATCAAAAAACGCCATCAGAGAAGAAGCAGCAGTGACATAAATCATCCAACGCCAAGAAAAAAACAGAGGCAACCGAGGACCACCAGCGATAAGGACCGAAGACAGCGAGGACCGAGGACAGCCATGAACATAAATGTAGATCCGACAAGAACCAAAAATATTATTAAAGAGCGTTCCGTGAGTTCTAAAATAACAAATTTAAAGGTTTTCTATGCAAACGCTCGTAGCATACGCAATAAATTTTCAGATTTAGAGGAGCTAGTGTTTACAGAAAATTATGATGTGATTGGCATAACAGAATCTTGGCTCAATACAGAAGATAGAGACTTTTTAGCAGAGTATTCACTTCCCGGTTATGTAATGTTTGAGAAAAGCCGAATAAATCGAAATGGAGGTGGCGTTTTACTTTATATCAAAGAAAGTCTTAACCCTACCCTCTTGTCAAAACCTCAAATTGTGAACGTCGACGCATCTTTTGTGCTAATAAAGAATAATAAAGGTACAAAAATAATACTTGCATTAATATACAGACCTCCAGCTCAATCAGTGCAAACTGACCGAGAAATTTATGAACAAATTGCAGATGTAAGTAACTCACAAGATACCGTAATTTTTGGCGACTTTAATTTACCTCTGACCAAGTGGGGCGATACTCTTACTTCACACTCCGGACATGACTTGTATACGAACTTGCAAGAGAGTTCGCTTTATCAATTTGTTCGAACGCCGACCCGTGGTAATAACGTTCTTGACATTGTACTTGCAACAAAAGAAGAATTAATAGAGAATTTGAATGTTGGTGATGAATTCAGTAACAGCGACCATCGTACGATAACTTTCACTTTAAAGTTTACTAGTAACGAACCAAATAGTAGCATCGAAAAAGTCCCTAATTTCAAGAAAGCAAACTTCCATAAACTTAGAGCTATTTTTAAAGAAACTGACTGGAGCTTTTTAATTAACAATAATGACATAAATACATCTTGGAAGTTATTCGAAACCACTTACCTAAAAGCAGTGCAAGACTGCATACCATCGAAAATACGGCGTCCAGGCCATAATAATAAGCCCAAATGGTGGAATAAAGATATTTCAAACTGCCTGCTTGCTAAAAAATTTGCTAATGATAGATTAAAATCCTCACAAAATGACGAAGAACGGGTGAAATTTGTAGAGCTACGACGCAAAGCCAAAAAGTTAATTAAGCAAAGTAAAAAGACCTTAGAGTTACATATTGCGAATCAAAGTAAAACAAACCCGAAAGAATTCTATAGTTATATCAGAAAGAAAAAAGTAGTTACTTCAACTGTTGGACCGTTAGTCGATGAAAATGGAGAATACACCAAAGACGAAGTACAAAATATGAGTAATGCCCTCAATACCTTCTTTGCATCAGTTTTTACAACAGAAGACCTCAGTGATGTCCCTACACCATCGCCGATTCAGATTGATAATTCAGATGTTCTAAGCAATATCACCGTTACAGAGAGAGAAGTATTGAATTGTTTAGATAAACTCAAGGTAAATAAAACGCCTGGACCTGATACAATCTCGCCTAGAGTTCTGAAGGAAGCTAAGGATGAGCTCTCCAAACCACTGACATTACTATTCAATAAATCCTTGCAGTCTGGAACTATGCCTGATCAGTGGAAGCTAGCCAACGTAACACCGATATTCAAAAAATGCAGCAAATCCCTACCCAGTAACTATCGTTCAATTAGCTTAACCTCAGTTGTATGTAAAATGCTAGAAACGGTCATACGAGACAGACTCGTAAATCACTTAGAGGAAAATAACATACTTAAAGATACTCAACACGGGTTTCGTAAAAAACGTTCCTGTTTAACAAACCTCTTAGACTTCTTCCACGATATCCTCAACCTCTACGATGAGAGTAAAGCTGTAGATATTATATACCTCGATTTTCAAAAGGCCTTTGACAAAGTTCCCCACAAACGTTTACTGCTAAAACTAAAAGCGCATGGAATACAAGACGGTGTGTTGAAATGGATAGAAAATTGGCTCAGCGACAGAAAGCAAAGAGTAGTCATAAACGGTAAGGCATCTAAATGGACCAATGTAAGTAGCGGGGTACCCCAGGGATCGGTACTAGGACCAATTCTCTTTCTAATTTACATCAACGACATAGATGAGGGCCTCACCTGTACAATCTCAAAATTTGCTGACGATACAAAAATTGCAAATAGCGTACTCTCAAAAGAACAAGTTGACGATATGCAACACAATCTAGATAAATTGTCATGTTGGGCCCAAATTTGGCAAATGAGTTTCAATGCGGATAAATGTAAAGTACTACATATCGGATACCTAAATGAGAAAGCAAACTATTCGATGAATGGCACTCACCTTAAGAATGTAAACAGAGAAACCGATCTGGGAGTAACAATATCGAGTAACCTAAAACCGAGTCAACAATGTTCAGAAGTTGTTAAGAAGGCAAACAAAATAATTGGCTTTATAGGCAGGTCATTTGAGCATAAATCCAAAGAAGTTATCCTAACCCTTTACAATTCCTTAGTCCGCCCTCTTCTGGAATACTGCGTTCAATCCTGGTGCCCTTATTACCAAAAAGATATAAACAAGCTAGAACGAGTTCAATGTAGAGTTACCAAAATGATACCTAGCCTAAAGAACAAACCATACGAAGAGCGTCTTAGAGAATTAAATCTATTTCCTTTAACCCAGCGCAGATTAAGAGGTGACTTAATTCAAGTGTTCAAAATCATCAAAGGCATCGACAATATGAACTGTAGTAAGTACTTCACTATCGACCAATCTAATTACACGCGGGGAAACGGTTGCAAAATTATTGGTAAATCTTTTAACTCACACGAATCTAAGAATTTCTTCTTCAATCGAGTTGTCAACTTGTGGAAACGTTATAGACTGCATCACCGTTGATTCATTTAAACTCCGCCTAGACAAATATCTCGCTTCAAACCCGCGACTGACTGCGTTTGTAAATGAATAACTTTATTTTATCCCCCCCTCAGTTACTAACCCATCTGTCCCCTACTAACTTCCTAATCCTGCCACGGACATTAGTTCCAGGGCAGTAATTCCCATTCCAATGTTCCCTTACCCACTCTAAACCACTGTTTGGACACTTGATCCTCAGTGTTTTGGAGGACAAGCAACCTAGAAGGGTCACTAGATCTGTTGTTGCTTGATTTCCTTTGTACTCCTTTGTACTCTCTCTCTCTCTCCTTGTTTTCCCTTCTCTCCTGCACGTCTTCACTTCTCCTACCCTCCCCCCCTTATTCCACCTACTTTTCCTCCACCACCACCGTTTCTTTTTCTTCCTCCTCCTCCTTTTCCACTTCTTCTTCTTCCTCCACTTCTTCTTCTTCCTCCTCCTCCACTTCTTCTTCCTCCTCCTCCACTTCTTCTTCCTCCTCCTCCACTTCTTCTTCTTCCTCCTCCTCCCTCCTCCACTTCTTCTTCTTCCTCCTCCTCCACTTCTTCCTCCTCCACTTCTTCTTCTTCCTCCTCCTCCATTTCTTCTTCCTCCTCCTCCTCCACTTCTTCTTTCTTCCTCCTCCACTTCTTCTTCCTCCTCCACTTCATCTTCCTCCTCCTCCACTTCTTCTTCCTCCTCTTCCACTTCTTCTTTCTCCTCCTCCACTTCATCTTCCTCCTCCTCCACTTCTTCCTCCTCCTCCACTTCTTCTTCCTCCTCCTCCACTTCATCTTCCTCCTCCTCCTCCACTCATCTTCCTCCTCCTCTTCTACTTCCTCCTCCTCCTCCAACTTCTTCTTCCTCCTCCTCCACTTCATCTTCCTCCTCCTCCTCTACTTCTTCTTCCTCCTCCTCCACTTCTTCTTCTCCCTCCTCCACTTCTTCCTCCTCCTCCTCCACTTATTCTTCCTCCTCCTCCTCCACTTATTCTTCCTCCTCCTCCCTTATTCTTCCTCCTCCACTTCTTCTTCTCCCTCCCCCACTTCTTCCTCCTCCTCCTCCACTTCTTCCTCCTCCTCCTCCACTTATTCTTCCTACTCCACTTCTTCTTCTCCCTCCTCCACTTCTTCCTCCTCCACTTCTTTCTTCCTCCTCCATCTCCTTTTCCTCTTCCTCTTCTTCCTCCTCCTCCACTTATTCTTCCTCCTCCTCCTCCCACTTCTTCCTCCTTCTCCTCACTTATTCTTCCTCCTCCTCCACTTCTTCTTCTCCCTCCCCACTTCTTCTCCTCCCCTCCACTTCTTCCTTCCTCCTCCTCCACTTATTCTTCCTCCTCCTCCACTTCTTCTTCTTCCTCCTCCTCCACTTCTTCTTCCTCCTCCTCCACTTCTTATTCTTCCTCTTCCTCCACTTCTTCTTCCTCCTCCATTTCTTTTCCTCCTCCTCCACTTCTTCTTCTTCCTCCTCCTCCACTACTTCTTCCTCCTCCTTCACTTCTTCTTCTTCCTCCTCCTCCACTTCTTCTTCTTCCTCCTCCTCCTCCACTTCTTCTTCCTCCTCCACTTCTTCTTCCTCCTCCACTTCTTCTTCCTCCTCCACTTCTTCTTCTTCCTCCTCTCCCACTACTTCTTCCTCCTCCTCCACTTCTTCTTCTTCCTCCTCCTCCACTTCTTCTTGTTCCTCCTCCTCCTCCACTTCTTCTTCTCCTCCTCCACTTCTTCTTCTTCCTCCTCCTCCTCCACTTCTTCTTCCTCCTCCTCGTCCACTTCTTCTTTCTTCCTCCTCCATCTCCTTTTCCTCTTCCTCTTCTTCCTCCTCCTCCTCCTCCACTTCTCCTTCCTCCTCCTCCTCCTCCTCCTCCCCCCCCCCCACCCTCCTCTCCACTTCCCCGCTATCGAAAGACTGGAAATTTTTGCGTCTATCCATCAGCGCCGAGACAGGGGCCGACCTCCGCTATGATATCTCCCCTTTTTCCCAGTCTCCCCCGAATTTCACTCTTCTCTTCTTGGTATCTTCAACTCTTATATTCTATTGTTTCTTTCTTTCCTTGCGTCTTATCTTCGCTATTATTTTCATTGTTTCTTTAATTGTCCATCATTCTCAATCCCTCTTTTTTTCCCAGTCCCCCCCATTTTCACCCTTCTCTTCTTAGTATCTTCAACTCTTTTTTTTATTTTATTTTGTGTTTCTTTAATTGTTCCGTTATGCTCTATCGCAGACCCCCCCCCCCCCCCCTGCATTTCACTCTTCTCTTCTTGGTATCTTCAACTCTTTTATTCTGTTGTTTGTTTGTTTCTTTGCGTCTTATCTTCGCTATTATTTGTATTGTTTCTTTAATTGTCCATCATTCTCGATCCCTCCTTTTTTCCAGTCCCTCGATTTTCACTCTTATCTTTAGCTGTTTTATTCTATTGTTTGTTTCTTTCTTTGTGTTTTATCTTTGTTATTATTATCATTTGTTTGTATGGACCATTATTCTCTTGCGCCCTTTTTTTCGCAGTACCCCCCGCATTTCACTCTTATCTTCAACTCTTATATTCTATTGTTTCTTTCTTTCCTTGCGTTTTCTCTTTTCTATTGTTTTTTATTGTTTCTTTAATTGTCATTCCCTATCTGTCCCTTTATAGTTTTCGCTTCTTAGGACAATTATTCCGCCTTCTATTAAAGGGGGGTCACCGTTTTTTGTTTATTTTTCTCTCCTTTTCTCTCTTTCCCTGGCTTGCATCCATTCAGCCCCATTCAGCCTACTTTTTAAAGACGTTTACTCCCAAACAGGTGTCAATATTTTCCTGGCGAGCGGTAGCGAGCCAGCATATATATATTTTTGCTTGGACAGCAAGCTAAGTTTGTACATTTTTCGATAGAAAAATTTCTCCGGCGAAGCCGGATTTCTCCATACAATACGAGCTCGCTATCGCTCGCCAGGAAGAAATCGATGGGGATAAACATCTTAAAACAGTTGGATGAATGGGGCCGAATGGATACAAGCCAGGGAAAGAGAGAAAAGGAGAGAAAGATAAAACAAAAAACGGTGACCCCCCTTAAGTACTTCTTGCTCTCTCTCCCGTATCATGTTTTTGTTGTGGTTATATTTTTCTCAGTCTCCCCATTTTCTTCGCATTCGTTCTCTTCTCGACAACTGTCCTTCTCTCTCTTGTTGCCCCTCATATGTTTACCCTCTCTTTATTCTATTATCTCTTGTTCTCGTGTTTCTTATTCCTCTCCCTCTCCCTCTCTTTATCCTATTATCTCTTGTTCTCGTGTTTCTTATTCCTCTCCCTCTCCTTCTCTTTATTCTATTATCTCTTCTTCTCGTGTTTCTTATTCCTCTCCCTCTCCCTCTCTTTATTCTATTATCTCTTCTTCTCGTGTTTCTTATTCCTCTCCCTCTCCCTCTCTTTATTCTATTATCTCTTCTTCTCGTGTTTCTTATTCCTCTTCCTCTCCCTCTCTTTATTCTATTATCTCTTCTTCTCGTGTTTCTTATTCCTCTCCCTCTCCCCCTTTTTATTCCACTCTGCTGTTTTTTTTTTTGTTTTTTTTTGGTATCTTCTTCTTTCCCATCTATTGTCTATCAAATGTTCTCCTCTGTCTACATCTCTATTGTGTTGCTGTTGATTTATTCAGCTTTCTTTCTCCCTTTTAGCAGTCTTTCATATTCAGTTTTGTACTCTCGACATCTTCCATCATGTGATATATACTGTATGTATAATTGTATATATATATATAGGCCTACCTACATACATACAGAGAGAGAGAGAGAGAGAGAGAGAGAGAGAGAGAGAGAGTGAGTGAGTGAGTGAGTGAGTACAAAGGAGTACAAATGAAATCATGCAACAACAGATCTAGTGACCCTTCTAGGCTGCTTGTCCTCCAAAACACTGAGGATCAAGTGTCCAAACAGTGGTTTAGAGTGGGTAAGGGAACATTGGAAAGGGAACTACTGCCCTGGAACTAATGTCCGTGGCAGGACTAGGAAGTTAGTAGGGGACATAATTTATGGGTTAGTAACTGAGGGGAGGATAAAATAAAGTTATTCATTTACAAATGCAGTCAGTCACGGGTTTGATGCGAGATATTTGTCTAGGCGGAATTTAAATGAATCAACGGTGCTGCAGTCTATAACGTCTCGGGGAAGCCCATTCCACAAGTTGACAACTCGATTGAAGAAGAAATTCTTAGATTCGTGTGAGTTAAAGATTTACCAATAATTTTGCAACCGTTTCCCCGCGTGTAATTAGATTGGTCGATAGTGAAGTACTTACTACAGTTCATATTGTCGATGCCTTTGATGATTTTGAACACTTGAATTAAGTCACCTCTTAACCCTTGGGATCCGGGAGGCCTCATATGAGGCAAAATGGTCAAATAAAAATCGCCGCTATAATCATCGGAACTTGGCAACCACGCGTTGTAGCGACGTAATTTCTACGGCATTCTACAGACAACAAAAAGTTCTACAATTTGCAAAAACATTGACTGCTCTAGGTGGTCTCAATCAGTAGCTACTGAATTATGAAGTTGATTTTACCAAAATTCATATGAGGCCCCCCGGATCCCATGGGTTAATCTGCGCTGGGTTAAAGGAAATAGATTTAATTCTCTAAGACGCTCTTCGTATGGTTTGTTCTTTAGGCTAGGTATCATTTTGGTAACTCTACGTTGAACTCGTTCTAGCTTGTTTATGTCATTTTGGTAATAAGGGCACCAGCATTGAACGCAGTATTCCAGAAGAGGGCGGACTAAGGAATTGTAAAGGGTTAGGATAACGTCTTTGGATTTATGCTCAAATGATCTGCCTATAAAGCCAATTATTTTGTTTGCCTTCTTAACAACTTCTGAACATTGTTGACTTGGTTTTAGGTTACTCGATATTGTTACTCCCAGATCGGTTTCTCTGTTTACATTCTTAAGCTGAGTGCCATTCATCGAATAGTTTGCTTTCTCATTTAGGTATCCGATATGTAGTACTTTACATTTATCCGCATTGAAACTCATTTGCCAAATTTGGGCCCAATGTGACAATTTATCTAGATTGTGTTGCATATCGTCAACTTGATCTTTTGAGAGTACGCTAATTGCAATTTTTGTATCGTCAGCAAATTTTGAGATTGTACAGGTGAGACCCTCATCTATGTCGTTGATGTAAATTAGAAAGAGAATTGGTCCTAGTACCGATCCCTGGGGTACCCCGCTACTTACATTGGTCCATTTAGATGCCTTACCGTTTATGACTACTCTTTGCTTTCTGTCGCTGAGCCAATTTTCTATCCATTTCAACACACCGTCTTGTATTCCATGCGCTTTTAGTTTTATCAGTAAACGTTTGTGGGGAACTTTGTCAAAGGCCTTTTGAAAATCAAGGTATATAATATCTACAGCTTTACTCTCATCGTAGAGGTTGAGGATATCGTGGAAGAAGTCTAAGAGGTTTGTTAAACAGGAACGCTTTTTAGGAAAGCCGTGTTGAGTATCTTTAAGTATGTTATTTTCCTCTAAGTGATTTACGAGTCTGTCTCTTATTACCTTTTCTAGCATTTTACATACAACTGAGGTTAAGCTAATTGGACGATAGTTACTGGGTAGGGATTTGCTGCCTTTTTTTAATATCGGTGTTAGGTTGGCTATCTTCCACTGATCAGGCATAGTTCCAGACTGCAAGGATTTATTGAATAGTAATGTCAGTGGTTTGGAGAGCTCATCCTTAGCTTCCTTTAGAACTCTAGGCGAGATTGTATCAGGTCCAGGCGTTTTATTTACCTTGAGTTTATCTAAACAATTCAATACTTCTCTCTCTGTAACGGTGATATTGCTTAGAACATCTGAATTATCAATCTGAATCGGCGATGGTGTAGGGATATCACTGAGGTCTTCTGTTGTAAAAACTGATGCAAAGAAGGTATTGAGGGCATTACTCATTTGTACTTCGTCTTTGGTGTATTCTCCATTTTCATCGACTAACGGTCCAACAGTTGAAGTAACTACTTTTTTCTTTCTGATATAACTATAGAATTCTTTCGGGTTTGTTTTACTTTGATTCGCAATATGTAACTCTAGGGTCTTTTTACTTTGCTTAATTAACTTTTTGGCTTTACGTCGTAGCTCTACAAATTTCACCCGTTCTTCGTCATTTTGTGAGGATTTTAATCTATCATTAGCAAGTTTTTTAGCAAGCAGGCAGTTTGAAATATCTTTATTCCACCATTTGGGCTTATTATTATGGCCTGGACGCCGTATTTTCGATGGTATGCAGTCTTGCACTGCTTTTAGGTAAGTGGTCTCGAATAACTTCCAAGATGTATTTATGTCGTTATTGTTAATTAAAAAGCTCCAGTCAGTTTCTTTAAACATAGCTCTAAGTTTATGAAAGTTTGCTTTCTTGAAATTAGGGACTTTTTCGATGCTACTATTTGGTTCGTTACTAGTAAAGTTTAAAGTGAAAGTTATCGTACGATGGTCGCTGTTACTGAATTCACCACCAACATTCAAATTCTCTATTAATTCTTCTTTTGTTGCAAGTACAATGTCAAGAACGTTATTACCACGGGTCGGTGTTCGAACAAATTGATAAAGCGAACTCTCTTGCAAGTTCGTATACAAGTCATGTCCGGAGTGTGAAGTAAGAGTATCGCCCCACTTGGTCGCAGGTAAATTAAAGTCGCCAAAAAATACGGTATCTTGCGAGTTACTTACATCTGCAATTTGTTCATAAATTTCTCGGTCAGTTTGCACTGATTGAGCTGGAGGTCTGTATATTAATGCAAGTATTATTATTGTACCTTTATTATTCTTTATTAGCACAAAAGATGTGTCGACGTTCACAATTTGAGGTTTTGACAAGAGGGTCAGGTTAAGACTTTCTTTGATATAAAATAAAACGCCACCTCCATTTTTATTTATTCGGCTTTTCTCAAAGATTACATAACCGGGAAGTGAATACTCTTCTAAAAAGTCTCTATCTACTGTATTGAGCCAAGATTCTGTTATACCAATCACATCATAATTTTCAGTAAACACTAGTTCCTCTAAATCTGAAAATTTATTGCGTATGCTACGAGCGTTTGCATAGAAAACCTTTAAAGTTGCGGTTTTAGAACTCACAGAACGTTCTTTAATCAAATTTTTGGTTCTGATCGGATCTACATTTACATTCATGGCTGACATCGGTCCTCGGTCGTTATCCCTGGCGGTTTTGAATTTGGGTCGTGTTGGTGGAGCTTTATCCAAATTCGCGGTTCTTGACAGATTAGCATTTAATTCCTTCGCAGGTTGCCGCCCTCGCTGTCTTCGGTCCTCCTTCCTGGTTGTCCTGTGCTGAGTCGATTTCTTCTCCGAAAATCCTTCACCGCATCGTTGAGAAGACGCCCAAAACGTGCTGCTCCCACCTGGTTCAGATGAACTCCATCGTCCGAAAACAAATAGTCATCGTAGTAGAAATTGTCCCAGGTGTCGACGAATCCCACGTTTTCCTTCCTGCAGAGGTTTGCTAGACAACGATTTGTGCTGGTGGCTATGTTGTAAAATCGGCTCTCTACACCAAGCCGGGGGATGATTCCTGAGACGATGACTTCTCCTTAAACGACTTGATCAGCTGCTGGTACTTTAAAAGCAAATCTTCCGACCGGGTTCGCTGTACATCGTTGGATCCAACGTGGATGACGTACATTGTATTAGCAGGGGCCAGCTTAGATACTTCGTCAACTGCAGCAACTACGTTGTCCACACCACCACCAGGGATACAAAAACGCTTCCTGGTCTTAGGTGCTCTGGCGCAAAACTCTGTGAGCTGACCACGTATCATCGAGTCTCCCACGAGCCGGACTTCTTCTATTTCCGCTTCGTCATCTGAGTCTGCGAGTATCTGGAAGCGGTTTTGACACTCGGTAATCGGTATGGGTTTCCTGGTCTTGGGGCAAACGTTGTTCCTCACGACACGGAAGTTGTCTTGAGGGGGAAGAGAGTTACTATTTGTTTCTTGAGTATCGGAACCATCAGATGAAATGGCTACTGCAGGCGTTGAATTGTTGGCAGTTGACGTTGGGGCGTTGGTGGCTGCTGGAGTTGCGGTGACAATTGAAGTTTGTGGTACTCCAACGTTGAGTGTTACAAACTCTTGGAGTGATTCCAGCTTCATGGTGAGGACGTTGATCTTGTTGTAGGCTTCATCTAATTTCACTGTCAAATTCTCTTGTTGCTGGCAGAGACGGCAGACTTGAAGATTGACCGTAACAAACATGGACTCACCAAACCTACCGGCGCAGTTCGTACAAGTGCGAGGCATGGTAACAGTCAGTTTCTTCAAATCACTTCACTCACTTTAAAACACTTAACTCACTTTAAAACACTTCACTCACTTTAGAAACACTTCAATCACTTCAACCGAAAACAAATATGTTGAAATACACAACAATAGGTTATCAGGGGTGATAACCTAACCGAAAACAAAAAAATTGAGATACGCAGAATTAGGCTTCCAGGGGCGATAGCCTAACCAAAAGTTAAAAAAAAAATTGAAATACGCACCAATAGGCTACCAGCGTTGAATAGCCTAACCGAAAATAATAAAATTGAAATACGCAGAAATAGGCTACCAGGTGTGATAACCTAACCTTAAACAAATATATATATATATAACAGAATATGTAACTAAATATACAATTCACCAAATAGAGATTATATAAAAATAAAGTGTGACCGCACACAAGGGGTTAATATACTGTATCAACAGATGGCCCTGGTGTCACTGAGTGAGTGAGTGAGTGAGTGAGTGAGTGAGTGAGTGAGTGAGTGAGAGAGAGAAAGAGAGAGAGCACACAATAGATGAGAGAAGGGAGTGTGTGTGTTGTGTTGTTTTTGTTTTTTATTTGGGAGGGGGAGGGGGACTGCCTAGGTTTGTTTGGCCCCACATAACCTATAACACGTGACCAAACTACCAGAACCATTGCTCGAGTCACACCCTTCCTTCTCGGTAAGTGTACACGACGGAGATCCTGTATAAAGAGAGAGAACGCTCATTTATTAGGGGGGGGGGGGTGACCTGCTTTTTGTCTCTCCTTTTCTCTCTAGCTGATATTAGACGATTTTATTCAGTTTCAAAAGAGCCTCGAGCAAAGAACAGGCTTCAACCTATCTCACTTTGCCCTTTTTCCTACCACAGATTCTTCTTAAACTGCAAAGAATCCTCTAGATATCGCTAGAATAATATTAAGGGGGGTGACCTGTTTTTTGTCTCTCCTTCTCCATACAATGCTGGCTCACTATCGCTCGCCAGGAATATAATCGACACCTGGATGTGGATAAACGTCTTAAAACAGTAGGCTGAATGGGTCTGAATGGATACAACCCAGAGAAAAACATTAACAAAAATATGCTGTCTCACTACCGCTCACCAGGAGAAAAATCAACACCTGGATGGGGATAAACGTCTTAAAACAGTAGGCTGAATGGGGCAGAATGGATACAAGCCAAAGTAAGAGGAAAGGAGAGGCAAAATGCAGGTGACCCCCCTTAAGCAGATACGGGCCGATCCCTGTTATGGCACTAATGGTGGGGTCACACATTCACGTATATTGCTCCCGTCCGGCGTATCGCCAATTTATGTAAAGACGCGAGTAGTTTCTGCCGTTGAACGCCCGTTCTTCCACGTCTATTGCACTTCCCGACAGACGTAGCGTAACGGGGCCAGTGTTACGTCAGACGTAATGGAGTCGTATTGAACTACGTACGTGTTTGCGACGTGCGTAAGCATAGCCCCGTTCGACCTCATGGGCTGCACGATTTGCGGGAACACAGGCCACGCCCATGCCACGCCCCCTCAAGACCGGCGTAGCTGAGGCCGCACGTCTTGGGATTTGTTAGGTCGTACCTGGACCAGTTCTGGCCAATCGTAGGCACACCCCGTCTGACCAAACACAGACAAAGACAGTCTTTGTCAACCACGTAGGTCTGGGTTGGAATCTGGGAACTACAAAAGGGCAGGAATGGCCACACCATTCCCATTCCCAGTCCTTCATCGGCACCATGAACAACATCGAGGAATTCATCCTGGAGGAGTTACCCGCTGAGTGCCAGCCAATTTTGACGGTGTGCTTCTGCCAGTGCCAGATTTTTTTTTTTTTTTTTTGGCTAAATCTATTAAGTTGGGAGAGAAATGGTAAAAAAAACACTCCCCTCGCCAGAAATCAGGTCCCCGATGGTCCCGAAAGTAGCTGAAAAGACACTATAGACTACAGAGACTTTTATGGTATCGGAATGTATGGGTGGGAGGGTGGTGGGAGGGTGGTTTTGGGGTTGGTTGGGGGAAGGTAGAAGGGTAATTGACTTGTGTTACATATATGAAGCCGATTGGTGAGGTAGTTTCGCCACCACGGATTTTCCTTTTTTTCCTTTTCTTCGTACGGGGGGAAGGCAGAAGGGTAAGAGACTTGTCACACAAATATGGAACCGATTGGTGCAGTCGTTTCGCCGCCACAGATTTTCCTTTTTTTTTCCTTCTGACGGGACCGACAGTCAGCGAGTGGGTCGGAGGAGGGATTTGGGATTTTTGTGGTGGGTAGCCTAAAGGGTAAGGTACATGTGGTAAAAATATGAAAGCCATAGGTGCAGTCGTTTCGCTGCTACGATTTGTTTTCGGCAGGGTGCAGAGGGTGGCAGGGTTGGCTTGTTGGTTGCTGCTCCGGTGTGGTGAGAGGTGTGACTGGAGGGTCCCTCGCTGGTCCCGTTGTCCCCTCATACAACGGTGCCGCGTCTTCCCGCCAACCCGCAGTGCGGCGGTTCTGCCAGATGCGGCCTAACTAACGTATACTTCCACGTTCGACTGGAACTTTCTACGATTTGACGAGAGCAGCTCTCGTCTGACGGGGTAGCTGCTACGTCTGACAAGGCTGCTACGGTCAGACGGCCGTGGTGGCCAGGTCGGTCGTAAGTTTTCCCGTCTTTTGACATACGTGAGGGCGAGCCACGTTCTTGATTCAACTCGAATCAACAACCGCGCGGCCTTGGCCGCACCCACAACATTCCCGACCCACGTGGGCTACTCGTTTCTACTCGCGCCATGCGTGAGTACCCCCCCGACTGGCCGTAATTTCATTTACGTTTTGCGTATTATGCCATTACGTTTTACGCAATCGGTTGCCAACTACCAATATACCTTCGTTTACAACAGACGGGAGCTGACGGGAGCAATATACGTGAATGTGTGAACCCAGCATAAAGGGGTCTCTCTAAAGCCGCTGTCACACGAGCGCTTTTTCCGTCAATTTTCCATGAGCAAGTTTTTTTTTCGTATTATTTTTTAACTTTTTTGCACTGGTATCGGTAACTAGACTGAAGGTAGATTATGTTAGGCGGCTGAATTCTGATAAAGTGTAATTTTTTAAGCTTCCAGACCATAATTGCTCGTAAAAATTGCTCGAAAAAGGGCTCGTGTGACTCCGGCTTAATACACATTCAGTACCAGGGACGTCCTTTTCATCATATTCTGGCAACTATTAGACGATTTTACTCAGCTTAAGAAGGACCTGTAGCCAATAATAAGGCTTCAAACTATCCCAACCAACCCTTCTAACTACCACAGATCCTTCCTAAGCTGCTCAAAGTCGTCTAAATATAGCTAGAATATAACATAACACACGTCGCTGGTACTCAAAGGGTTAAGGCGAGGTATTCAGCTTAAGAAGGACCTGTAGCCAATAATAAGGCTTCAAACTATCTCAACCAACCCTTCTAACTACCACAGATCCTTCCTAAGCTGCTCAAAGTCGTCTAAATATAGCTAGAATATAAGATAACACACGTCGCTGGTACTCAAAGGGTTAAGGGGAGGTATTCAGCTTAAGAAGGACCTGTAGCCAATAATAAGGCTTCAAACTATCTCAACCAACCCTTCTAACTACCACAGATCCTTCCTAAGCTGCTCAAAGTCGTCTAAATATAGCTAGAATATAAGATAACACACGTCGCTGGTACTCAAAGGGTTATGCTGGGTTCACACATTCACGTATATTGCTCCCGTCAGCTCCCGTCTGTTGTAAACGAAGGTATATTGGTAGTTGGCAACCGATTACGTAAAACGTAAATGAAATTGCGGCGAGTCGGGGGGGTACTCACGCATGGCGCGAGTAGAAACGAGTAGCCCATGTGGGTCGGGAATGTTGTGGGTGCGGCCAAGGCCGCGCGGTTGTTGAATCGAGTTGAATCAAGAACGTGGCTCGCCCTCACGTATGTCAAAAGACGGGAAAACTTACGACCGACCTGGCCACCACGGCCGTCTGACCGGAGCAGCCTCGTCAGACGTAGCAGCTACCCCGTCAGACGAGAGCTGCTCTCGTCAATCGTAGAAAGTTCTCGTCGAACGTGGAAGTATACGTTCGTTTGGCAACGCCGCCGCACTGCGTGTTGCCGGGAAGAGGGGGGGTATATAGGGACAGCGGGAGTGACTGCCGTCATACCTCACACCACACCACGACGACCACCACCATCCCTGCTACTCTGCCACCCTGCCTGCCACCCTGCCACCCTCTGCACGCTGCCCTGTCCTGCCCTGTCACCATGGCTACCAAGGCTACCAAGAGAAGCATGAAGAAGACGTCTGCAACCTCGCCTGTCCCCTTGACGCCTGCAACCTCGCCTGTCCCCTCGACCTCTGCAACCTCACCGCCTGTCCCCTCGACCTCTGCAACCTCACCGCCTGTCCCCTCGACCTCTGCAACCTCACCGCCTGTCCCCTCGTCGTCTGGAACCTCGCCGATTAACCCCTCTGACGGTGAAGTGTTATTAATGAATATACCCGACAATGATGGAGAGGTGTTGGACGTTGATGAAAGTGAGGAAAACCCCAACGAAGTTGACCAGGGACAGGGACAGGAACAGCCAACACAACCAATAAAACGGCGCCGGAAGAGCACCAACATTATCCTGACGGAGGCGCAGGAGCGTATGTTGGGAGACTGGCTGGACCAGGATGTGCCTTATCTGTATGATAAGGGTGATAACCGCCACAAAGAGAAGGAGCACATCGACCATGTTTGGGCGGAGAAGGCAGCCAGTCTGGACCCCCCCATCACCGCCTCGGAATTGTTAACCTGGTTCACCTCTCTCCGCTCCAAGTTTGGCAGGCTCAGCAAGGACAAGAGTGGTGAGGGGGCCAAGAGGTTGACTGAGAGGGAGAAGTGGATACTGACCATGTTCCAGTTCCTCAAGCCCCACATCGTGCGACAGAAGAAGCCCCGGAATCTGGGTATGCCTCAGGTACGTTTATATTTGCTTGTTTCCCAACCCTTTCACTATTAATTCGTCAACAACATCAATACTTTCCTGGCGAGCGATAGCAAGCCAAGAGTTTTTGCGTCCTCAGGACACGATTTATCTTTTTCTGAAATATTTTGCTTATAATGGTGCCATTATTTTTGTAAAATTATCTTGTTCACTTAATTTTATAATTACCTTAAATTTTTGTTAATGAAACACATAATAACACAAAGCAGTTTATTAATTTTATTTAAAGGTTACAAAGATGAATGGTTATGTTGATTGGTATTTAACAGTTCATAAATAATTTACATGTTACTAATTATACATTCATGTCTCAACAGTCTGCTGCCCAAGCTGCCGAACCTTCTCCTGTGTGTGGTCCTCTGCCTGATGACCCCGCCCCAGCAGACGCCGATGAGGAAGACCAAGCAGCCGGCAGTCAGGAGAACACCACCCCAGCCATCTCCATGCCTCCGCGGAGGGCGAAGCAGGGGAAGCCTCCTGGTGCTGTTCCTGCAACCCACAGAACCGGAACCCTGGAGCAAGTGATAGAGGAAATATTAGTTTCATAATAGCAACAATAACTTTCAACATATTGGCTTCCCAGAATACCACATCATTTTATTTGTTAACATTCATAATTGGTTAATTATTGACATATGTTATGTTTCGTGTGTTGTGTAACGTGTAAATCTTCTCTTTTTCCATAATGGTAACAATAACTTTGAAGATATTAGGCTTCCCAGAATACCACATCATTTTATTTGTTAACATTCATAATTGGTTATTTATTGAAATATGTTATGTTTCGTGTGTTTAATGTTCTCTTGTTCCTTGTTCCCTTACCAGGTCCTTGCCACTGCGGAGCAGGTGCGGCAGAACCTGGCTGGGGTGGCTGATTTGGTGGAGGACCCCGAACTCCAGTATTGGCGCGCCTCCATGGATGTCATGGCAAAGGACTTTGTGGGGTTGCCGGCAAAGTTTAGAACTCCATTCAAGAGTGAGCTCATGGCAGCCCTCCACAGGTTCAAGACTGCCTTTGAGGAGGGAGTCACCAGTGTTGGTCCGGACCTCATGCTGCATGCCATAAGAAATTATGGCATTCCGGCGCCACAACCTCAACCACAACCACCTCAACCTCAACCAACCGCTACTGTGATGTACCAGGGCACTCCGACAATCACACTGCCTCAACCAGTGTTGCCAAAGCCTTTTCCTACCTATGTGCTACCTGCACACCAGGTTGCAGCACTGCAAACGTTGATGATACGGCCGCCCCAGTCGGCAACACCCCCTGCCACATTCCACCCACCTACTGCCTCCACACCAACGCACTTAGACCTCTCGCAGTTGAGCTCCCAGTTTGGGCTTGGGAACACAAGCTTCAACTTAGAAAACTATCTGGCTGCATCCTCACCTGCACCTTCGAACCCAGCTACGCCGGCACCAAACATTGATCCCCAACAGACCCTGGATACCCCCCAGAAATAACCCAGCCTGGAGACCCCAAAGATGTAATAATTTTATGATATATTTTTGAGATAATGAAAGAGGTATTAAAAATAAAAAATAAAAATTGTGATGACGTGTGTGTTTATAATTCCAATTTTGTAGCTAAAGTATTTATTAATAAGATGACAAATGAAATATATCCTGAAAGTAATAAAAAAGAAATGACTAATTGAGAAAAAAAATACTGATAATATGGTTAATAATAAATATGAAAAATCATGAAAAATAAAATAAAATAAACAGTACAAAACAAATGAAACATCGAAACAATTAACAACGTGATTGAAATATAACACTAAAAGATAAAGATAAAGTAAGCAGGGAACTATTAAAGTACTTAAAGGAAATTTGAAAATATACAATAAAAAATATATGGAAAAACCTACAAACTTTACAAAACATCAAAAGTAACTTATAAAACTACAATACTTATCAAACTGGTAAAAACTCTATAACAAAACTTTAAGATGAAACTGAAATATACAGCAAAATAAAAAATAAACAGGGGAAAACCTCACTCACCTAAATACGGTCATCCTGCCAACCCACAGATCCTTGAGGGGAAGAGAAGTATGTCTTGAGGTAGTCCCGTTGCTCCTTGGCAAGCCTGGTTGCAGTGTTGCGGGCCCCAGGGGGTAGGTTCCTTCCTACAGGTGGGTCAGTCCTCCAGAGGCCAGCTATGAGTTCGTGGGTGTCTGGGTCCTCTTGATCTACCTCTGCTCGGGGTGGGCTTCGTCCTCGTAGGATGTTGTGCAGAATGCATGAGGCCAACACAACAACCTCTGCACGCTCAGGTTTCATAGATATTGGAGTGTGCAAAACCCGGAAGCGGTTAGCAAGAATGCCAAAGGCGTTCTCTACCACCCGGCGGCCACTGCTGAGTCTGTAGTTGTAGATCCGTTCAGGTTTCGAGAGGAATCGTTGGGGGTAGGGCTTCATCATGTAGGGGCGCAGAGGGAATGCATCATCCCCTACTAAGAAGTAGCCCGTGGGTGGTCCAGTGTGATCGGTAGAGATGACCTCGGGGGGGGGGGGGGGGGGGGCAGTTTGGCAGTCTGTGTTTCAAGTGTTACGACCGGGCACTCGGGTACACTAGGGCTCTTACACAGGACTCGAGTATGGCTCGCTGCCACAACGGAAACACACGATCCCAACCCCAGAGTACTGCCAGCCGAACAAAAAACGCCACTACCCTCCAGAGTTCTATCTGCTATAACGGGGTATACAAGAACTCGGTACTAGCGTTTCACACAACAGACTAATAACAAGACGGGAGTTATCTAGTCTGGTCAACAATCAAACAAAGAAGAAAGTACTACAACACTAAAGAATAGTGTTGGCCGAAGCCGAAGTAATCCACCCTTGAACTAAGAACTTAAGAAGTCCTCCACCCTCTACTTCGGATCGGCACTATTACGTTACGTTAAACAATAGTCCTCGAGCATCAAGCAAGGAATCTTCTGATAAGTTAGATGCTTCTCGAATACTCATAAGAAGTAAGTATCGGATTTTGAACAGCAATTTAATGAATAACTCACTGGTAATTAAAGGCTTTAAATTGACATAAGAAGAATTATAAGAATAAGCAATAGGATATGGCAAACATTAAGAAGAAGTACTCCGACAATGCACTGGCAATAGCCTACTAAGATTGTGCTCGTGGGCCACTAATCTCTGAAGTAGCTAAGCGTGCCACACATGAAATCAATAGTGCATAAACAATAATATACATAAGGAGAAGCTTCAATACTATGCTGTATCTGCTGGTCGAGCAAAGTCTAGCTGGGATACATAAGGTTAAGAGACAATGGCTGAGCAAGCGGCTCGTAGCCTAGCGAGGTCCTTAAGACTGTGCGGCCAAATTACGTTAATTGACGGGATGCTCTCTTGAGAGATCCAGATCACTAGTATCTGGTTCTCTCCTGGCGATCCTCTCAAAGTCAAGCAAACGAGTTAGCACAGTGCTGGGTGGCAGAGGCAAAAGCCCTCACTCGCAACACAGTGCTAAACTCACAAGGTACACAGTCAGAAAGACCACCTAGGCTTCCCAAGTCTCCGTTGCAATTGTACTGGTTCAACCGCAACCTAGTACTCATAGGAAATCACAACTCAGAAACCCTATCCCAGTCTAGCATTGCCTAAACCAGCAGAAAACAGGAACATGAATAATCGCACACAGGGAAATGCATATACGAGTGCAACAAACATCAATCAATCCTATTCTAGTTAACCCTTCCAAAAATAGGCTATCTAACAGGCACTTATCTCGTGAGAACTCAAGCGATAATACTTTGGCTGACTAAATCTGCACCAAAGGGGTCATTGAGGTTATAAAGGGTCGAGAAGGGAAGAAGATAGGCTGTTCAGAGAGTAGAGAAAGTTCACATCAGTCGGAAGAATATGGATAGTTGCAAGGGATATGAGAAGTCGCTCTGCCTGATGAGTTCTAAAGAATTGTGGCGAGGACCTCTCCTTTTTATACTCGGCCCTCTAGCGGCATATCGCAAACTACTAAGGACCGCCCACTGACAATCATTACGTAATATTCTCTCTCAATCTGGGATCGACAAAGGATTCCCACGCGCTTGAGGAGGGAGGAGGGAGGAGGGAGGGAGGCCTACCCACCTCGCGGCGCGCTCCCCGGGCCGCCGCTACATAACTCTCTCTCTTCCCCTCTCACCACTACATATAAGTCCCACACACAATACTTATATCTAATGATATAAAATAGAACTCGTTGACTCAGATGAAAACAAAATACATATTTATAATACTTATAGTACAACGGCTCACATAAACTAAGTTAGGAAACTCTACACAGACTACAGCCAAAGTTCCTGCCCTGACGATCCTAGCGAGAGTGGGGCCTGACTGGGCGTTCTGTACAGCATGCTCATACTCGACATGCGTCACACCTCCCCCAAGATTTTACTTGCTCAACCCTGAGCTAAAATCTGATATACAGAACCCCATCAAACCCCTCACACCCAGCGACCGCATGGCACTAAAACAACGCTGAGTTTATCACTAAAACACATCTTAAAAAAAAAAATTCACATTTCATAACTCCTCCCAACAATAGTAAAAGACATAATATCATGCTCCCAGAGCGAGCTTACAGCAGCTCAGCCGTTTGATAGTTCGTGGACTACTCAAACTCTATAGGCTATGACAAACTTATACAATTATCTATATAAAAAAAAGAAAGAGTTTTTATATGATTTTTATATTTTAATATGTTTTTTCCGGCTGCACTATAAGGGCAGCCTATTTTCTTCTATACCAAACGCTCAACAATCCTGCTTTACGACCCAATACGCTGGGCTACAACCGCGAGCCAACAAGCACCAAGCGCAAAATACTATTCAAACTAAAGCAGGAGGCTACCCGTGTGTCAATCTACCCAGGATCATATACCCTTGAACGACCATCTGCAACCACGTTATCACAACCGGCAATATGGCGTATGTCCAGGTTATATACCAATAACCTTAGTGACCACCTGGTCAGCCTCATATTCCGATTGTGAAACTGGTCCAAGATCTTGAGAGGGTGATGATCTGGGTAAACTACAACGACCGGACCATAGGCTGGAACATAGACCTCGAAATGCCCCAGCGCATCATCGTCCTTTTCACTTTCATTCATCAGGTTCTGAAACGTTGCTAGTGCATTCTTAAGTCCGTCAGGCATAACATTGCACTGGTAGGTACTCCCGTCCACAACAAAACCACATACCTCTTTAGCACGCTCGGACAAAGTTACAAGCAACGACCACTCACGACATTCCTTATCCCTCAGACCCTTCGTCCACACGTAATCCAGCTCTGCTTGCACCACAGGCTGTCGAGCAGGATTTATACGGTAGGGAATTAAACTGAGCCTTGCACTATCTCCAGCCTGCATGTCGGATTCTACCCCGTACATCAGGCCTGGAGAAGCAACAAACATGCGAAAGTACTGCCATAGCCTAGTAAATAACTGCCTTGCACTGTCTCCACAAACAACATGCCTAGTGCCCTCCCACAACCCAGCCGAGACCGCAGCTTCTAACCTGTAGTCTCCCTCCTTCTCCACCTTCGTCCCTAGAACAGCCAGGTCATGAGAGGGACAATCAGTACCACCCGTGCAGTCACTCCCACAGTTCATTATTGCTAAGGCTTCCCCGCCGATACCGTACATGCGCACCCCCGCATTCCTTGTGACGACATCTGCCTGCGCAGCATCACCGCTTTCAGCGACATGGCCAGATACAGTCGGTCTATGGTAGGGCTGTTGCATTAGACTAGAGCAGCATTGGGAGGCTATGCGACGACCGGGCACTGCGATACCACAGCCGACCTTACCAATCTGCTCAATGTCCTCCTTTTGACCACCACCCTTGGCAGCCATGGGTCGACCCTGACCTGGCAACCATGCCAAAGCCTCGTCGCCCACCTTAAACCACCGAAACAACGAGGCTAACGGTCTTTCAACAGTCACGTGACCTGCCCGTGGAACATCTTGCACCGCCCGAGTTGTGAGACTCAGGGGCTCGGCACAACCAGTGGGGTATGAACCGAGCTGGTGCTGGAGTGCTGCACACTGCTGCTCAGGCAGGTGCTCTAGCGCTTCCACAGCCACCAGACTCGTGTCCCCCGCCCACGGCTCCGCCGAGACATAACAATCCCTACTCTCCTCCACCTGTGCCCTACTGCCCCCCTCTCCTTCTCCACCTTGGCCGCGGCAGACCAACGCAGGGACAGTAGGCTGCTCAGGTGGTTGCCTCACAAACTCCTCCAACAGGTTCACATGACATGCTTCCCCGTCCTCGTGTTTGATCTCGACAGCACCATTACCACACTTCTGAACTTCCGGGTCCTCCAACTGCAGTTTACAAATATCTGAGGGAACCACCCTGTCTAGATGCTTCCGAAGCAACCCAAGTCCTCCCCCAATATCAAACTGAGCAACCCTTTTTTCTCTCCGTGTGCAACGTTGCTGCCCCGGAGTCTCTTCCGGCCCTACCTCCTCACTAGCTGTGACAGGTCCTGGGGCCTCTCCAGACTCTAACATAGGTGCCAATACTAAATCACCCAGGAGAGCCGCCGAGTCAAAACTCTTAAAACCAACTCCAGCTTTAGCCTCCTCCTGTTGATCGTTCCTCTGCTGGTCTGAAGACGGAGGACTAGGCTGTGACACTTTAGCTGCCCGAGCTCGGGTGACAGCACACGCCATGGGTTGTGCCTGGCACCGCTCGACACACTCTTGCTCTTCCCTACTCACGTCGGCCGTCCTCTCGGCAACGACTAAGGGTAGAACCTCAGAAGCGGGCATTGCAAAGTCGTTGCCGAGAAGAAGGTCGACGCCCTCCACTGGCAGTTTCTCCACAATCCCGACATCCAATTCACGTGCCACACCATCCACCTCCAACTCCAACCGCACCAGCGGGTATGACCGAGTTGCATTAATACCCTGCACCACTACCACCCGAGCCGCATTTATAGGGTAGCCAGTCAAGTTATTCATCAGAGTCTGGGAAGCACCTGTATCACGCAAGACCTCTACTCCATGCTTGCGCCCCGCCCACATCACGCAACCCCGTCCTCTATGGTCGCAAAAAACATCCTGAGCAGGGTTCGAGCCTCCCAGGTGCTTCTGCATTGGCTGTGCCTCAGCCTCTGACGAACTGCCCCGGGCAAACTCAGAAAACTTCGGAGACACACCAATGTTGCAGGCCAAAGACACAGCTGCTGTAGGTGGTTTGCTAGGACAGACTCTTGCAAAGTGCCCCTTTTCATGACAATGATAACACTCCAACTCCCCTCTGGGCTTCCCTTGGTACTGGGAAGGGCCCGGCCCCTTCTTAAATGGGACGGTGCTAGTCTTGTGGTCAGTCTTGGTATCATAGCTCTTGTACTTGTTTGCATAATGTATATCACTAACTCGGGGGGGTGGGGCGTCACGCCCCTTGTTACCTGCCTCACTACGCTGGGCAGACCCGCACCCACGAATTAGTGATAGCCGGAGGTCAGCCATCTCAGCTGCCTCCTGTAGAGTTTTAGGGTTCTTTTCTTTAATAGTTAAAGTCATATCTGCACCAGTACACTTATAAAACTGCTCGAGCAGAAACAGCTCAGTCAACTGTTCGGCCGTCTCAGCTTTCTCAGAACGTGTCCAGTTTGTAAGTGCATCTTTTAAGTCCCGGGCATGTTCAAGAAAGGTCGCCTCCCTAGTCTTTGTAACACCCCGAAACTTCAATCGATATGTTTCTGGTTGCAACTCGTATGCCCGTAGGACAGCTCTCTTCAATTCTGGGTAGTCAATGCAAGACTCTAAAGGCAGTGCATCATAAGCCTTCAGACCCTTACCCGTAAGTCTTGAGGAGACCAGAGCTGCCCACTTCTCTTCAGGCCAATTATGCTCCCTACACTTCTTCTCAAAACGATTAAAAAATTCTGTGACTTCAGTTTCACTAAATGCCGGCACCAACTTGACTAAGTGGGACAAGGACTGTTCTCTTACTTGGCCCTCACGGCCCATCCGAATCCCTGTCGACTCTGCACGAGTCTTATCTAAATCTATTTGAGCACAATATTTCTCTGAGTCGTACCTAAGCTCAGCCTCATGCCTCCTAGTCTCAGCCTCAATCTCATGCCTCCTAGTCTCATTCTCCTGCTTCCTAGCCTCATTCTCCTGCTTCCTAGCCTCAACCTCAATCTCATGCCTCCTAGTCTCATTCTCCTGCCTCCTAGCCTCAATTTTAGCAAGCTCAAGTTTAAATATCATATCTGGAGACAGGCAGGAAGAGGGAGCTGCCACTACTGAAGGAGGAGGGGCAAGAACTGGGGAACCACCATACGCACCGCCCGAGGGCACTCCAATCTTCCAATTCTCATCCCTCTGTGGGAGAGTGCTAACCTCCGGCAACTGAGTGGACGGCACTGTGGGAGTCGAGTGAGAGGGGATCTGGGGAGGAACCCCCCCAAACGCCCTCTCCTCCGAAACCCCATGTCGCCCACGCAACACCCAGGAAATCAGCTCCCCCTTGGACATCCCTCCTACATTGGATAGACCCAAAACCTTGGCTATCAGGTGCAAGCCATAAACATTCACCCCAGTCAGCCTCTCCTCCGTCACATGGTACTGCTTACTCACAAAAAGTCTAGCATCCTCCTCACTAGTTACTAACGGCACCTCCTCAAATGGCATCTCTCGCTCCTCGTCAATACTAGGGCACGACATACTGAAGTTCACAAAAAATTCTCGAGACAAAAGTGTTAAACTCCCTTATGTAAGCACTAATTACTAAATTAACTGGAGTCTCTTAAATGCTCTCCTAATTGCCTTACAAAAAAAAATATTCTTCAATATGTACGCTAAAGTACGAACAAACAAATGTTGTACAACTCTGCAAAAAATTATACTGTTCACAAAATCCTAAGCAAGGTCGCCATTTGTTACGACCGGGCACTCGGGTACACTAGGGCTCTTACACAGGACTCGAGTATGGCTCGCTGCCACAACGGAAACACACGATCCCAACCCCAGAGTACTGCCAGCCGAACAAAAAACGCCACTACCCTCCAGAGTTCTATCTGCTATAACGGGGTATACAAGAACTCGGTACTAGCGTTTCACACAACAGACTAATAACAAGACGGGAGTTATCTAGTCTGGTCAACAATCAAACAAAGAAGAAAGTACTACAACACTAAAGAATAGTGTTGGCCGAAGCCGAAGTAATCCACCCTTGAACTAAGAACTTAAGAAGTCCTCCACCCTCTACTTCGGATCGGCACTATTACGTTACGTTAAACAATAGTCCTCGAGCATCAAGCAAGGAATCTTCTGATAAGTTAGATGCTTCTCGAATACTCATAAGAAGTAAGTATCGGATTTTGAACAGCAATTTAATGAATAACTCACTGGTAATTAAAGGCTTTAAATTGACATAAGAAGAATTATAAGAATAAGCAATAGGATATGGCAAACATTAAGAAGAAGTACTCCGACAATGCACTGGCAATAGCCTACTAAGATTGTGCTCGTGGGCCACTAATCTCTGAAGTAGCTAAGCGTGCCACACATGAAATCAATAGTGCATAAACAATAATATACATAAGGAGAAGCTTCAATACTATGCTGTATCTGCTGGTCGAGCAAAGTCTAGCTGGGATACATAAGGTTAAGAGACAATGGCTGAGCAAGCGGCTCGTAGCCTAGCGAGGTCCTTAAGACTGTGCGGCCAAATTACGTTAATTGACGGGATGCTCTCTTGAGAGATCCAGATCACTAGTATCTGGTTCTCTCCTGGCGATCCTCTCAAAGTCAAGCAAACGAGTTAGCACAGTGCTGGGTGGCAGAGGCAAAAGCCCTCACTCGCAACACAGTGCTAAACTCACAAGGTACACAGTCAGAAAGACCACCTAGGCTTCCCAAGTCTCCGTTGCAATTGTACTGGTTCAACCGCAACCTAGTACTCATAGGAAATCACAACTCAGAAACCCTATCCCAGTCTAGCATTGCCTAAACCAGCAGAAAACAGGAACATGAATAATCGCACACAGGGAAATGCATATACGAGTGCAACAAACATCAATCAATCCTATTCTAGTTAACCCTTCCAAAAATAGGCTATCTAACAGGCACTTATCTCGTGAGAACTCAAGCGATAATACTTTGGCTGACTAAATCTGCACCAAAGGGGTCATTGAGGTTATAAAGGGTCGAGAAGGGAAGAAGATAGGCTGTTCAGAGAGTAGAGAAAGTTCACATCAGTCGGAAGAATATGGATAGTTGCAAGGGATATGAGAAGTCGCTCTGCCTGATGAGTTCTAAAGAATTGTGGCGAGGACCTCTCCTTTTTATACTCGGCCCTCTAGCGGCATATCGCAAACTACTAAGGACCGCCCACTGACAATCATTACGTAATATTCTCTCTCAATCTGGGATCGACAAAGGATTCCCACGCGCTTGAGGAGGGAGGAGGGAGGAGGAGGGAGGGAGGCCTACCCACCTCGCGGCGCGCTCCCCGGGCCGCCGCTACATAACTCTCTCTCTTCCCCTCTCACCACTACATATAAGTCCCACACACAATACTTATATCTAATGATATAAAATAGAACTCGTTGACTCAGATGAAAACAAAATACATATTTATAATACTTATAGTACAACGGCTCACATAAACTAAGTTAGGAAACTCTACACAGACTACAGCCAAAGTTCCTGCCCTGACGATCCTAGCGAGAGTGGGGCCTGACTGGGCGTTCTGTACAGCATGCTCATACTCGACATGCGTCACACAAGCAACTTAGACAGAGGGGTGTGTGCAAAGCCACCACCATCAGACTCTGATCCTATGGCCCCAACGTCGACGTAGATGAATTTGTAGTTGGAGTCAACAATTGCCAACAGGACAATGGAAAAAAACTTCTTGTAGTTGAAGTAATATGTGCCACCAAAGGAGGGGTTGCGGATCCGTATGTGTTTGCCATCAATGGCTCCCACACAATGCGGCAGGTTCCATCGTTCCTCAAAGCCGCTGGCAACCTCCTTCCATTTATCAGGCGATTGTGGCGTTTTGAGCTCCTGATCTCCGTAGACAGAGATGATGGCCTGGCATGTGTCTGGAACAATTTGGCTGCTGGTGTTGTGGGCAACACGAAAGTTGTATTGCAGGCTCTTATACGAATCACCCGTAGCGAGGAAACGTAGGGTGATGGCCACCCGCAGCCCAGGAGGAATGGATTTTCGCCAGAACGTAGGTTTCCTCTGAATGATGGGGGTGACACATTCCACAATCTCATCAAATAGTTGTTTGTCTATCCGGGTGAAGTTCTTGTACAGTAGTGGACATTCTCTGGCCAACTCTTGCATGAGGTTCTCATAATGGCCATGTTCAGGCCTCCGTTGTAGATATGGCCACACCCACACTGTCCTCTTGGTCCTTTCCTTCTTCTTCTCTTGTTCCTCTTGATGGATGGAGTTTGCTATTGCAAGTAGTTTTAAGACTTCTATGTAGGCAATGATGCATTGTATGAGCCGCGTGTTATGCCTAATCTCCGGTTTGATTAAGGAGTTCACAAATTTGAACTCCTCCAGGATGAATTCCGTGATGTTGTTCATGGTGCAGAGGAATGAGTGGGAATGGGAAAGGTGTGGCCATTCATGCCCTTTTGTACTTCCCAGATAGCAACCCCGACAAACGTGGTTGACAAAGACTGTCTTTGTCTGTGTTTGGTCAGACGGGGTGTGCCTACGATTGGCCGGAACCGGTCCAGGTACGACCTAACAAATCCCAAGACGTGCGGCCTCAGCTACGCCGGTCTTGTGGGGGGGTGGCCTGTGTTCCCGCAAATCGGGCAGCCCATGAGGTCGAACGGGGCTATGCCTACGCACGTCGCAAACACGTACGTAGTTCAATACGACTCCATTACGTCTGACGTAACACTGGCCCCATTACGCTACGTCTGTCGGGAAGTGCAATAGACGTGGAAGAACGGGCGTTCAACGGCAGAAACTACTCGCGTCTTTGCGATACGCCGGACGGGAGCTGACGGGAGCAATATACGTGAATGTGTGACCCCACCATTAAGGGGAGGTATTCAGTTTGTTCCCTAGACCTCCAGCAAGCTTAAAATTACACCCCCTTGACCCCTTTCAAGATAAATTTGTACATTTTTCGGTAGAAAAATTTCCAGGCCGAGGGCCGGTTCCTCTTAAATTACAGGCTCGCTATCGCTCGCCAGGAAAAGATTGACACCTATATGGCACGAAAAGTTTTAAAATTGACAGAAATGGGGCGAACGTTCTTAAAATCGCCAAACTAATGGGGCGAACGTCTTATAATATCGAAAGCAATGGGGCTAACCATGAGGGAGAAAGGGGTCAAGAAAAACATCCCTCAAGTGGAAATCTCCCCTTAATACACGCAGAGAAACTGACCGCATTATACATTATTGCTATTGGTATTTTAAGGGTGCAGGTAGTCGCCTTTTGCGGACCCCCTTCTCCCTCATGTCTAGCATATTTGGTTTGAGATTTTAAGACGTTCGTTCCATTAGTTTGTCGATTTTAAGACCTTTCGCCCTAATTTTTTGTCAATATTAAGACCTTTCGTGGCATTTAAGTGTCGATTTTTTTCCTTGCGAGCGAAAGCGAGCTTCAAAAGTTAGAAGGAACCGGCCCTTGGCCGGGACATTTTTCTACCGAAAAATGTACAAATTAATCTTGAAAGGGGGTCTAGGGGGTGTTTTTTGTTTAACCTTGATGAAGGTCTAGCGAGAAAACTAAAACATATATTAATACATAATTATATACATAGTGTGTCCAGGCATTTTGGCTCGAACGTTCCTTGATTTTGGCCCTGTCACTCTTTCAACTATGGGGGAGGCACTCGCTATAGGCAGTTCTGCCTTTTGCCTCCCTCAATCACATAGAAAAATACAAAAAACAAAAAAAAGTAAAAAACAAGGACTACCCCCTTAAACAAATGGTCAATCTTGTAACAAATCAAAAAGGTGTAGGTTCAGTTTGGTTAGGTTTTCTTAGGCTTGGTTATAGGTTGCCATGGGGGTAAGGTTAGGCTAGGAGACTGTGGTCGTTAATCGGTTGAGGCCGTTTCGGATTGTGGCCATATTGACTAGAAACTAGCCATAAATTGTCCAATATCAATGCTATCAATCCTCCCCCCCCCCCCCCCCTTCTCTCCTCTCGCCTCCCCCCCCCCACTCTCTCCTCTCCTCTCTCCCCCCCCTCTCTCCTCTCCTCTCCCCCCCCCTCTATCCTCTCCTCTCGCCCCCCCCTCTCCCCCCCCCCCCCCCCCCCCCCCCCGCCAGAAACCAGAGGAGAAATACGTACTCGTATTAAGGGGGGTGACCTGTTTTTGTTCTGTCCTTTTCTATCTTTATCTGGCTTGTATCCATTCGGCCCCATTCAGCCTACTGTTTTAAGACGTTTATCCCCATCTAGGTGTCGATTTCTTCCTGGCGAGCGATAGCGAGCCAGCATTATATGAAGAAATCCGGCTTCGAGAAATTTTTCTATCGAAAAATGTACAAATTTAGCCTGCTGTCAAACAAAAATAAAAAATATGCTGCCTCGCTACCGCTCACCAGTAAAAAATTGACACCTGGATGGGGATAAAAGTTTTAAAACAGTAGCTGAATGGGGCCAAATGGGTACAAGCCAGAAAAAAAAAAAAAAGAGAGAAAATGAGAGAAAAAAAGCAGGTCACCCCCCTTAAGATACGATTACGTATTTCTCTTCTGTTTTCTGGCTATTAAGCCGGTGTCACACAGTCCTTTTTCGAGCAATTTTTACGGGCAATTATGGTCTGGCGTCTGGCAGCTTTAAAAATTACACTTTATCAGAATTCAGCCGCCTAACATAATCTACCTGCAGTCTAGTTACCGATACCAGTGCGAAAAAGTGCCGAAATATAACGAGACCAAACTTGCTCATGGAAAATTGACGGAAAAAGCGCTCGTGTGACAGCGGCTTAAGGGGAGTGACCTGCTTTTATTTCTCTGGCTTGTATCCATTTGGCCTCATTCAGCCTACTGTATTAAGACGTTTATCCCCATCCACGTATCAATTTTTTACTGGTGAGTGGTAGCGAGCCTGCATATTTCTTAAATGTTTTTGACAGCAGGCTAAATTTGTACATTTTTCGATAGAAAAATTTCTCCGGCGAAGCCGGATTTCTTCATATACTGCTGGCTCGCTATCGCTCGCCAGGAAGAAATCGACACCTAGATGGGGATAAACGTCTTAAAATACTTGGCTGAATGGGGCCGAATGGATACAAGCCAGAGAAAGAGAGAAAAGGAGAGAAATAAAAGAAAACAGGTCACCCCCCTTAACACTTTAGCCCGTTTTATTTCAGTTGACGGTAAATTGCCATGTATCCTTCTTGGTTACCCTCTATTACGAAGATATGGTCGCGAAATATGGTGTTAATTATGAAAACCTGTGTTGGTGGTGTAATGGTTTAGATGCTTATGTTCTGGGTGCGGTGTCCCGAGTTCGAATCCCGGGAGGACCACATGCTTTCATTAGTTTATTCAAGTGCATTGGGGTTTGTAATGGAGGATTAATGTTAAGAACGGGGTGTTACTTAAGGGGGGTCACCGTTTTTTTTTTTTTATCTTTCTCCCCTTTTCTCTCTTTCCCTGGCTTGTATCCATTCGGCCCCATTCAGCCAACTGTTTTAAGACATTTATCCCCATCCAGGTGTCGATTTCTTCCTGGCGAGCGATAGCGAGCCAGCATTGTATGAAGAAATCCGGCTTCGCCAGAGACATTTTTCTATCGAAAAATTTACAAATTTGATCTTGCTGTCAAAAAAAAAATATATATACATAGGCCTATGCTGGCTCGGTACCGCTCGCCAGGAAAATATTGACACCTGGATGGGGGTAAACTTAAAACAGTAGGCTGAATGGGGCCGAATGGATACAAGCCAGGGAAAGAGAGAAAAGGAGAGAAAGATAAAACAAAAACGGTGACCCCCCCTTTAACCTGGGAACTGCGGGGAGACTCTTAAGAGTTCCCCCGGCGGATTGCGGGAAGACTCTTGAGAGTAAGTAAAATAAAAAATCAACTTTTGACATCGAAAAAAAAAAAAAAAAAAAATTATTTTTTTATTTATTTATTTTTTTTTGGCCCCTGGGCCATGCAAAATCTCAGTCCTCTACCTCCCCTCCTTCCCCACTTTCCTCCTCTCCTTCAGTTATCACCTATTTTCCCTATTATTCCCTTATTCTGAGGTATATTTTCGTGCTAACATTAGCGAGTTGCAAGCAGGGTGTTGTCATCACTGATGGCAAGCGAGTGCAAGAGAGAGAGAGAGAGTATCGATCGACTGTGTCTCAGTGGCCTTGGGGGAAATTGGCGGGAAAGCAGTTTGCCTCACCCATACATTATACAACTCGCGGGCTATATCTCCGATTTTGACCATCCAAACGCTGTTTTCACTCATTTTATTGTTGTTTCAGGTTAATACCTTTATAATCAACACATAATAAGGGCAGCACACCATGGCGGAAGGCGGACGCAAGTTTGAGGCTCCGGCATATGTTATGGGAATGTTCACTTAATTCACGGATATCGAGTGCATACGGGACTAACAAGAAGAGCAAGGATTTAGTGAAGTGTTTGGAGGATATATTGGTGTGGTGGAGGGGTGATATATAGTGTAATAAGAGTGTGTAGTGACGGGACAGCGGTAGGGTTGTGAGTTGTTGAGTTTGTAAACAAACATGGCAGAGGGAATTTCGGGTATGACGGAGGCGGAAGGAAGGTTACAACGTTTTCGGGGATTTAAGAGCACAGATAAGAAGTTAGAAGAGGTTAGTATTGTTGTGAAGGATTTGGAAAAGTGGAAGAGTGATACAGAGAAATGGAAGGGGGATATTGGTGAGAAAGTTAAGGCACTGTGTGTAATGTGTGGTGTGACAGGTGGAGAAGGGAATAGGCCTAGCGAAGGAAGTGAATACAGGCCTATTTTGGCAGTTAATGAGAGCCTAGATATGGTATTGAAAAGGGTAGATGAACTGGGAGCAGAGAATATGGCATTGAAGGAGCAGCTGAAGGAATATGAAGGACGTTTCACGGAAGTAAAGGAGTCGACTGCATGGACGGTGGTAGGTAAACAAAAAGTCAAGGATTTGGAGGATATTATGAAAGAGCAAAAGGAAGAAATGAATATGACCAAAAAAAGTTTTGAGAGTGCAGTTGTAGGGGTCATGAAGAACAAGGAGAGTGTCGTGAGGGAGGCCATGGACAGGGATAGGGGTGTAATCTTGTATGGAGATATAGAGACTCATATGAATGATAATGGAGTGAGAAAAGTGAGGGATATGGAGACAGTGAAGGAGGTCTTGAAAGGTGTGGATGAGGACGAATATGGATGGGAAGGGCAGGTGGAGGAGGTCAGTAGGATAGGTAGATATAAAAGGGGAGAGATGAGACCTATAAGGGTACAGTTTAAAACTAGGGTAGTGGCGGAGACTGTGACAAATTTTAGTTGGAGGCTAAATACAAATGATAAACTGAAACACATAAGACTAAAGAAGGATTTGAGTATAGAACAAAGGAAAAAAATTAAGGAATTACAAGAAAAGGCTGATGAAAATAATGGAAAGTTGGATGAGGAGGATAAGAGAAATTTTTACTGGAGAGTGAGGGACGGAAAAGTGAGGAAGTGGTTTATAAGAGTAGAAGGGAGGGGGAGATTAGGGAGGGGAGAGAATGTGATGGGAGTTGTGACGGAGGAGGAGAACGGGGTGGAGGTGTTACAGGGGGAGACAGGAGACAAAGAGGCAGACCCAGTAGTGCTAACAGGGGTGTAGGGTACGGACTGGAGGAGCGGGATGGTGTAATTGATGAAGGAATGGTAGATGGATTAAGGATTATGTTTAGTAATGTGGATGTGTTTACCCAGGACAAGAAAAGAGAACTGATATGTAGGTTGAAGGATGAAGAGGAAAAACCTGATGTCATAGCCCTACAGGAAGTAAGACCAAAAAATGTTAGAATTGAAAGGGAACTGGTGGAATATAGTTTGGAGGGTTTTGAGTTATATGAGAGAAATGCTATTAGAGCAGAGGTTGGAAGAGGACTGTTTATTTATGTAAGAAAAGAGCTCAAGGTTAATGAGGTGGATATGAGACAGCAGTATTGTGAGTATTTGTGTATTGAAGTAAAATGTGTAAGAGGATCAATTCTAATTGCCTCTATATATAGAAGCCCAAATAATAGCAGGGGAGAGGATGATAACCTACTGAAAGCAATGGAGGAGATAGATAATAGAGAGAACAAATATAAAATTTTGATTGGAGATTTCAATTTGCCAAGGATTAACTGGGCAAATTGTACTACTCCAGCGGGACAGGGTAGCATGGAAAATAAGTTTATAGAGAAAGTGAGAGATTGTTTTTTAACGCAACATATTGTAGAGATGACAAGATATAGAGATGGGACACAGGGGAGTGTACTTGATTTGATTTTTAGCAATGAAGAGGATATAGTGGAACATGTTAATGTGGATAGCCCTATAGGTCGTAGTGACCATGCCTGTATAAGCTTTAGTTGTAACATTAAATCAGAGAGGGATAATAGAAGCAATAGAAAAATATACATGTATGATAGAGCAGATTATGAGCTGCTGAGACGGTGTTTGGACATTGACTGGGGGGAATACTTGAACGGTGAAGACGCTGAAGGAATGTGGAGGAAAATTAGAGCCAAACTGGAGAATGCTGTATCCAAAAGTGTACCAGTAAGGGAATATAAGGATAAAACAAAATTGAGGAAAAGAACTAACCCAGAATTGCCAATGAAAAGAAAGCTTTGGATATTGATTAGAAGAAAGAAACGATTGTGGGAAAGATTAAAATTGTTAAAAAAGAACAGGGGGACTAGTATAGAGGCTAAGGAAGTGGATCTGGAACGCAGACAAATAAACAATAAAATAAGGTGGGAAACAAGGAGGGGGGTGAAGGAGAGGGAGAGAGAGATAGCTAGAAATGTGAAGGATAATCCAAAAATATTCTGGAAGTACATTCAGGAAAAGTTAACAAGAAGAGTAGGGATCCCAGAGCTGGTAGGGGGGTTGAATGATGGGAGTAGAGCGGAGACTGATAAGGAGAAAGCAGAGGTGCTGGGGAAATACTTTGGGGGGGTACTAACAGTAGAGTCGGAGGATGCAGTGCCTACTATTCCCATCAAACAGGCACCGGCACTAGAACTAATAGAGTTTTCCCATGCTAGAATAAGAAGGGCTATAGAAAAAATGAACAGAAGTAAGTCACCGGGACCGGATGGGATACACCCAAGAATCATAAAGGAAGGAGGGGAGATGTTAGTAGAGCCATTGAAAATGTTATTTGAGGTATCGTTTAATACAGGACAAATCCCGATGGACTGGAGAGAGGCGAACATAACAGCTATATTTAAGAAGGGAAAGAGAAATGACCCAGGGAATTATAGACCAGTCAGTTTGACAAGTGTTGTGTGTAAACTAATGGAAACGGTAATTAGAGAAGGAATAATGGATCATATGAAGTCAAACCAACTTTTCAGTGGGAGACAGTTCGGATTCTTGCCGGGGAGGTCGACGGTACTACAGCTAATAAAGGTGGTAGATGATTGGATGCAAATTCTAGAAGATGGTGATGTAATAGACGTGGTATATTGCGATTTTATGAAGGCCTTCGATAAGGTCCCACATAAAAGGTTAATAGAGAAAGTTAGAAGCTATAATATAGGGGAGAAATGTGTGAAATGGATAGAAGCCTTCCTGAAAGATCGGAGACAGAGGGTACTGGTGAATGGAATAGGCTCGGGGTGGAGGGAAATTACAAGTGGGGTACCTCAGGGATCTGTGTTGGGACCACTGTTGTTCGTTATATTTATCAACGACTTGCCTGAGGTTATAACTAATGGAAGTGAGGTATACCTGTATGCGGATGACACTAAACTGTATAGAAGAGTGAGGAGTAAGGAAGATATGGGTTTGCTTCAAGGAGATGTGGAGGACATGAAGGGATGGTCTGAGCATTGGTTAATGCCTTTTCATCCAAAAAAATGCAAGTACATGCGGATTGGGACCAGCAAGATAGACAAGGTAGGATACAGTATGTATGAAGCGATGGAGGAAGTGAGTGCAGAAAAGGATATAGGAGTAGTGATAGACAATAAGTTAAATTTCTCAGAACATTTAGCGGAAAAGATAAACAAAGCCAATAGAATTGTAGGGCTGATAAGGAGGACATTTGTGTCACTTGACGAAGAAATCTTCAGGAATCTCTATACAGCGCTGGTTAGGCCGCACCTGGAATATGCGAACCAGGTGTGGGCTCCATATATGGTAAAGGATATAGAAGCAGTGGAGAAAGTGCAGAGGAGAGCTAGCAAGCTGGTACCAACGTTGAAGAACGCGGGCTATGAGCAGAGGTTGAGGACACTGGGGCTTCCGACACTGGCATATAGGAGAAAGAGAGGGGATATGATAGAGACTTTTAAGATAGTGTCAGGAAAGTACGATGAGGATGTGTGTGAAGGTATCTTCTTGATGCGGGAGGGAACAAGAACGAGAGGACACTCTAAGAAAATTTACAAAGAAAGAAATAGGCTTGAGAAGGCAAAGAACTCATTTTGTGATAGAGTGGTAAATGAGTGGAACGCAATGCCCCAGTATGTAGTCGATTTCGAATCAATAAGGGAGTTTGAAAGTAATCTTGATAAAGCATGGGGAAGACAAGATTTGAAGTTTGATTATAAAACAAAAATACAGAATAGTAAAAATGTTGCGTCTGCTGCCGCCGCCGCCAACACTGTGAATGACCGCAGCAGTGCAAGTACTGGTACTGAGCTGGATACACAGGCATAGTTTGCCTTTTTCCAGAGGATCTACTGTAAGAAACTGTAAGAAACTGTAAGAATAATAGGCGCATATGGATAATTATTAATGCTATTAATGGTACAATGAATATTTTAGTGACGGAAACACCTCAAATACGTCAGCACAGGGGGACGTTTTCAATTACCCCCATGCGCACTTGTTAGGTTAATTACTACGGCGGAAAGATATATTAGTTTAATTTTTATTCTATTGCCTAGATAGTTTACCTGGTAAAGGATTAACGGGGGCATGATTTGTTAATAAAGTTATTTACCTGTTTATTAGTTACCTTCCTAAATAAACAATAAAGTTAAGGGGAGGTTTTTAGTTAGTTCGCTAGACTTCCATCAAGCTTAACATTACAGCCCCTACACTGTTAAAAATGTGGGGTAGAAAAAGGGTAAATTTATAGAGCTAAGGGTAAACTTATGTCTCAAGGTGATATTTGGATGAATATTTACCCTTGTGGAGAAACTTACCCTTTCTCTCGAGGTTCAAAGGGTAAACTTATATACATAAGTTTACCCTTACAAGATTACCCTTGCTCATCATTTTTTTACCTATAATAACTGCATTATATTAAAAACGGTTTTGAGTAAAGTACTAAATGTATATACTAAATACATGTCGACACAAAAATAGGCATTTGATTAACTGCTGGTTATTAAATTTGAAGAAATGTGTTCGAGGCCAAAGCAAGTGACGTGTGGCAAGGATCTGGCATAGTTGCCAGATACCTCTTGTCTGGAGGAGCGGTACAACTAAAAAAAACATCCATTACTAATTTGGAACAACTGATTACTTGAAAACGTCTTTGGTAATGAAATAATGCAGTTGATATCCATCCTGAAGAGTAAAGTTAATGGATACAACCGATTTAATGTTTAAAAATCACATGGGAGTGAAACTATGTGGCACCTCCAGGAAGCAGCAGACACCCAGGTGACCAGCTGATCACATCATAACATTGACACAGCAGCGAGATTTGTCTACCAGTTTGTCTTTGCCAGGCTTTAGTTCTGCAGTAACTACAGTGATATTCTTCAAAACGACTTTATCAGGTAATGGTATTATTCATTAATATGTGGAGCATTCGTGGTTAAGTTCCTATTGCATTACAGGCTAGTTTTCTAAATTGCTAGCAGCTAGGCTAGGCCTATCATCACTTGCATTGCTGTGACCATTAATTGATTCCATTCTAGGCTATATAACATCAGACTTATTCAGCTTAGCAATAAATTATCTTAATATAATAATTGCATGCTTACCTTAGTGCTTACCTTAGTGATAGTTTAAGAGGCAGAGGAGTCAATGCTCATAAAGGTTGCCTCTTCTCAATCTTTCAGTCTCATACCGGTCATAATTATTTTTAAAAACATTTACACTCTGACTCGTAACTACTTCCTCTGGGAGACTATTCCAGTTGTTTACAATCCTAGCACTAAAAAAGTTGTTCCTCTTCGTGGTTCTGTGCCTGACCTTGGCCAGCTTCAGTCTGTGTCCTCGGGTGTTTGGTTGGTTTTCTCTTGATGCAATTGTCAAAAAGTGCCCGTCCTTGACCGCATCTATGCCATGAATTATCTTGTAGGTCTGGATCATGTCTCCTCGTTTCCTTCTCTGCTCCAGTGTCGTTAGTCCAAGACGCTCCAGTCGCAACTCATATGGCATTTCGGACAACTCGGGAACCAGTTTAGTGGCTCTCCGCTGTACTTGTTCCAACTTGTTGATGTCTCGACGGGTATATGGAGACCATGCCTGGATACTGTATTCCAGTCGAGGTCTGATTAGGGATTTGTACAAAGGGAGAAACATCTCTGAATCCATGTATGTATATGTTTTCCTTAGAAGTCCTACCAACGAGTTGGCACTGGCTGCTGCCTTGGCCACTTGTACTGCTGGCTTCAAATCCGGGGTGACATAAATTCCTAGGTCTTTTTCCTCCTCTGTGGTGGTTAGCGGATTATCCTTCATGTAGTATTGGTACTCTGGGTTCCTCCGTCCCATGTGCATGACCTTGCATTTCTCCTCATTAAATTCTAGTAGCCACTTTTTACTCCACTCTTCCAGCCTGGTAATGTCCTCCTGTAGTCCTTCTCTGTCCAGCGGGGACTTAATTCTCCTGTACAGCTTGGCGTCATCTGCGAAGAGCTTGCTGTCTGACTGAACTGTATCCATGAGGTCATTTATGAAAACAAGGAAGAGAACTGGCCCCAGCACACTGCCTTGAGGTACTCCACTCCAGACCCCCAGCCATTCTGAGGGTGCGCCCCTGTTGACAACTCGTTGAATTCTCCGACTCAAGAAGTTCTCGATCCATTTTATGATGTCTCCTGATATCCCGACTGCCTGTAGTTTCTTGAGTAGACGGAGATGGGGGACAGTGTCAAAGGCTTTTCTGCAGTCTAAGTAAACCACATCAACGTCATCCCCCTCGTCCATGGCATCTTCTAATTCCTCAAAATATTCGAGCAGCTGCGTTACGCAGGACCTCCTTGATCTGAAACCGTGTTGGGAACTGCTGAGGAGATTGTTGTTTTCCAGATGATTCACTATCCTTTGCTTTAGCAATTTCTCCATTATCTTGCATGGAACTGAAGTAAGGCTGACTGGGCGGTAGTTTAATGGATTTGACTTGTCACCTTTTTTGTATATTGGAGTGACATTTGCCTTCCTCCAGTCCTCAGGTATAATTCTGTCGGTGAGGGTCTTTCTGAACAGCAGCCTGAGAGGAAATGCAAGCGAGGATGCGCACTCCTTTAACACCCTCGGGTGAATCCCATCAGGTCCTGGAGCAGAGTTTTCTCTCAGGCCTTCCAGACATTTTCTTACCTCGTCCTCGGTGAAATCACAGTGACCTATCCCGATACCATCAAATTGGTTTTGAACATTCGGAATGTCCGTTTCTGGCTCTCGTATGAAGACCTTTTGGAATTCTTTATTTAGGAGTTCACTTGCCTCCTGGGGGGTGTTTGTTAAGGTTCCATTGGGGTGTTTGAGCTTGGACACAGCCTCTTTGATCCGGGTTTTGCTTCTCGCGTATGCATAGAAGGCACGTGGTTTTTCTTTGACTTCCTGTGCAAGGGACTTTTCAAACTGATAAACTGCCTCTCTGACTGCTTGTGTTGACTCGTTCCTTCTTTTGCAGTACGCTCTGTATCTTGCTCTGTTTCTCCTCTGTCGGTATCTCTTCCAGGCATCCTCTTTCTGTCTTATTTTACACAGAACTCTCTGTGTCATCCATTTGGGCTTTGGTTTCGTTCCTCTCCGAGTTGTCTGAAGCGGAACGCAAGTTTGTACTACCTTGTTGTATACTTCCAAGATGCCTTCCCAGGTCTCCTCAACACTGCTGTTCCTCAGTATCTCCCAGTCAACATTGCTGAACATATGGTTTGCTTGTACATAGTCACCCTTGTGAAAAAGTTTATTATTACCTTCATCATCACAGTGCAGAGCACCATCCACAGCCATTTTGAAAACTATGACACTGTGATCACTGGCTCCAATTGGAGCTTTGTACTCTATGTTACTTATCTCTAATTCATTCTTGGTCAGGATGAGATCTAAAAGTAATGGGGTATCGCTTCCTCGGGCTCTAGTGAACTCTGCTACATGCTGGTGGAGAAAGGCATCCTGGCAGCTTTCGTAGAACTTTGTTTGTTCGCTCCTTGGTCCCCCGTGTACGTAGTGATTTTCCCAATCAATTTCCTTAAAGTTAAAATCTCCGCAAATTAGCACCTGATTTACTCCAATATTGCATGCTTCAAGCAAGGTCTGCCTGATACTGCTATTGTAGTCTTCTGTTGAGTTTGGTGGCCTGTACATACATCCCAAGAGGGTAGAGTTTCCTCCAATACTCAACTCACACATGACAGCTTCAACATTTTCCTGGACGTTGTATGAACACTGCGATGAAGGTACGTCCCTTCTCACCAAGATGGTGACGCCTCCTCCGCCCCCTGTTGCTCTGTCCTTCCTGTATACCGTGTATGATTCACAATCGAAGTACCAGGCAGACGATTCCTCTGGACTTAACTTAGTCTCTGAAACAAATATAATATGTGGTTTATCCTTACTTATAACTAATCCTAAGAGATCACTTTTATTTTTGGTATTAACCCCATCTATATTAGTGTATATACAGGTGAGCTCCTCTATTGGGTTTACTGCAGTGGTGGTGGAAGCGCTAGGCCCGAGTTCTGGTTCTGTGGGGTAACCGGTGGGACTGCAGGGTGGGCTAGTCCGGACGGGGGCGTTCCTGATTGGGTCACGGTGGTTGGACTCCGTGGAGGTGTGGGGACACGTCCTGTTCGGCCGGCTTCCTGTACCGTGACCAGCTTCAACCGCCCGCTCACTACGATCCACTTTTTCCTCATGTTTCCCTGCCTCGTCAGTACTTCGTTTTTTTCATCCCTTTCCTTTGCCAGCTTGGTGTGTGCCTGCCTTTCTTTAATTGTGCGATCTGGCATTATTCTGATGTTTCTCCTGTTTGGTCTGTCCATCTCCTTCAGTTTGCTGCTTTCCTTTAAAATTTTCCATTTCATTTCCTCGTCCCTTAGGACCACTTTAAGAATCCTAGGCCAAACTTTGTCAGTCTCACTTGGCTGCGGAGCGTGGGCGGGCTTTCTTAGTCTAACCAGGGATTTGACTTCCACTTCCCCGTCTATACTCAGGTCCTTCACTATATCCTTCAGAGTGGAGATGTCGTCATTGAATCTTTCATTTGGGTCCTCGGCCCTTGATTCTGGCACGCCCATCAAGATTAGATTAGGCCTTCTGAAAGCCTTTTCTTTTTCATCTGCATGGAATTCACTTATCTGATTTTGGACTGCCTCTCTAAACTCTTCATTTTCACGGTAATCTGTTTTTGTTTCCAGGTTTTCTATTTTATCCTTCATGTTTGTCATTTCTGTTTCTATTTCCTTCATCTTGCTGCCTAAGTCCTTGAGAAAGTTCTTAGCATTGAAAAGATCCGGAACATCGCTTGAACATCCAGTGCAAATGTATGCTCTACCATTGCTGTTGAAAAAGTTGTAAACCTCCTTGGACATGTCAACACATTTGCAATGATACCACTTTGAACAGCCGTCACACGCTATCCAGTCACAGGGGCCCGATGCTTGTGAATATGTACATACCCCATTTTGACTACCTGCACATTGGTTTTTCTCACCTGTGGTCTGTTGTCCTGGACTGTTATTTGTATGAACATCAGGACTCATTACCGAAGCAGACGCTGTTGCTTGATGTAGGTGCGTCAGGCTTCTTTGTTTAGGTGTACCGCGGCATTTTCCCCTTCCCCCACATCCCACAGAACTCCTTGTTGCAACCGTTTGAGACATTTCTGCGCTATGATACTTTACCACATTAGACTGCAGACCTTTATGGCACCTCTGACTACCTCTCGGCTCTCCTTAAACCACACTGGTAAGCATAAACTGAAGAAATACAGCGAGCATGTGTCCAGCCGTCCTCCTCCAACAACAACAAACTTGGATCAAATGTGGTCTTAAGGACCTATCCATATGGAAGCATACAACAGGAGTTGTGATTAGATGATACAATATTATATAACGGGTACCTATGTATGTAAGAATTGCAATAAATTATGTGAAATATATTGTTCATTCTTTATGCAGTACCTGTAGTTGTCCAAGCATCATATATTTAGTCATTTATAAAAGTAAACCTGCCTACTAGACTTTCTGTTTTTGGTACCGTATAGTACTGTAGACAGGGCAGGTGTCAATTTGATGCAGAATAAGTATTGAAAATAAATGGTTTTCTATATTAGCCTAGTCAAAGGGGGTGATCACATTACTATTACAGTAAACTTCCGTTAATCCGACGACCGATAATTCTAATCGCCCAATAGTCCGAATTTTTCAATTTGAGGCCAAATCCGAATTCACCCAATAGTCCGAATTTTTGAATTTGAGGCCAAATCCGAATTCACCCAATAGTTCGCATTTTTTAATTTCCCGGCCGCGCGATAATTCAAAATATCGTCCCTCTAGCGGCCAGGCCGGGGTAAACAGTCTGCCGTTGTCGGTCTACCTGAAACGTTGTTTATCCCGTGTTTATCCTGTGATATAGTGACTTAGTGATGGGTCCCACAGCAAGTTCAGGTGCACGAGGGAGGAATGACAAGAACAAACATAAGAGGAAGCACGTAACTCTGTCCATAGCTGATAAATTGCGAGTGATAGCGATGGTAGAGAAAGGCAGTGATCGGCGTAAAGTTATGGAAACTTTTAATATCGGTGCCTCCACAGTTTCAAACATAGTGAAGGCAAAGGCTAACTTATCGAAGTTTGTTGCCTTTGGAAAGTCAAGTTACACGGGTGATGTGAGAAAGACAATGAAAAAACCAAAACATGAAAAACTTGACAAGGCAGTGCATAAGTGGTTTACGTCCAAGCGGGCTGAGGGCAAGCCTATCTCAGGGCTTATGATAATTGAAAAGGCCAAGCAATTCCTGTGTGATATGAATATGGAAGACGATATAAAATTCTCCGACGGCTGGTTGAGAAACTTTAAAATTAGGCATGGAATTAGGGTCCTAGATGTCGCCGGAGAAAAGAATTCTGCCGACAAAGAGGCCGCCGATCGGTTTGCACACATTTTTGCTACCATTGTTCATGACCACCAGCTGACCCCAGACCAAATCTTTAACGCAGACGAGACAGGGCTATATTGGCGCTGTTTGCCAACAAGGACATTAGCTGGTAGAGGAGAGAAGGCTGCGCCCGGATTCAAAATGAATAAAGAACGTCTCACAATCCTGCTGAGTGGGAATGCTTCCGGTAAATGTCGCAATCGTTTGTTTGTTATCGGCAAGGCTAAGAATCCCTGTGCTTTCAAGAACATGCGAGGGAAGTTGCCAGTAATCTATGATGCACAGAGCAATGCATGGATGACTGCCCAAGTATTCCATGATTGGTTCTTTAAGCACTTTGTTCCCGAAGTCAAGGCCTACTTCAAGTCGATTGGCCTTTCTGAGGACACCAAGGCTGTCCTATTCCTGGATAACTGCAGAGCACATCCCCCTGCCCACGAACTAGTGTCTGGAAACATCTTTGTCACCTACTTGCCCCCTAATGTGACTAGTCTGATACAACCAATGGACCAGGGTGTGTGCCAAAAGTTTAAGCAGAGCTACAAGTCCTCATTTGCCCGCAAGCTGATTAACTCTGATGCATCAGTAAAAACTTTCCAGTCAAGTTTTTCCATCAAGGATGCCATATATGATGCTGCCCTAGCCTGGAAGGATGTTTCGGAGGTAACCCTCAAGAAATGTTGGAACAAGCTGTATGCCCAGGTTGATGACCCTGAAGAAGTTGAAGAAGATGAGCACGATTTCGAAGGCTTTCTTGGGCGTCGCAGGGAGGCAATCAACGAAATCCGAGGCCTGATGGATACCGTGCCGGTCAACGACCCCAAGAGGATGACTGAAGAGGATATTGAGGAGTGGGTTGATGTGGATGGTGACCTGCAGGGCGAGGAAGAGGTGACAGATGCAGAAATTATCCGGAGTGTTGTGGAGCCAGAATATGTTGAGGAGCACTCGTCTGAGGAAGAGGAAGAGGCAAATGACGATGGCAAAGTAACCTGGAAGGAAGCTGCTACCTATTTCGATGGTATGGTAAAATTTGTGGAACAGTCTAGCCAATATAATGCAAGTGAAACAATCGATTTCCACATCCTCCGTAATGAGTTCTATGCGAAAAGGGGCAGGGCAGTCAAGCAGTCAGACATCAGGGACCTGATGAAAAACATGCACCAACGGGGCCGCCGATCAGATGAACCAGACAACCCTAGACCTGCAACAATGCCTCTCACAGACGACTCGCGTACCAGCTCACCTGAACCTCTTACCACACCAGAACCTATGCCTCCTGCTGATTTTGAAGGCTGGGAGGACCTAGCATCCCCTGTGAAGGCCACTCCTGAGGTAGCCCCAGCCGCCCCTGTGGTAGCCCCAGCCGCCCCTGTGGTAGCTCCTGCCAGCCTAGCCACTCCTGAGGTAGCCCTAGCCCTAGCTCCCACTTCAGATATTGAAGGCTTGGAGGATATGGCTGTGGAGTAATAATCAGTGAAGTGTAGTAGATTTAAGGACCCCCAAAAAAATATAAAACCAGCAAAATACAAAACAAAATAAGTCTTTTTAAGTTCATTTTACATTAAAGTACACTTACAGTGCAGAGCAGTGATTATAAGTTACTAATATGGGGCTAGGGGGCTAGTGGCTGGTTGGGGGCTGGGTTGGGGCTGGTGCTGGGGGCTTATCTTCAATGCTACACATCTCTTCTCTTCATATAAGGTGAGTTAAAGTCATGATTAGTCATTATTATCATGCGTTTGTGTCTTGGTTTGGGTCTTCAAAAAAAAGTCGGGGGGGGGGGGGGGGGGAGTAACGTCCGATAATCCGAAAAAACCACTAATCCGAACGAGGGCCGGTCCGCTGCCCTTCGGATTAACGGAAGTTTACTGTAACTTGAAACCCGAAACTTTATGATATTGCTGCACTGCCACTGAATGGTACTGGATTAAAACCTGGCACTTTTCATGTAGCAGAACTGTACAGTATAAAACTTGGGGCAAATTGGTGCAGCTGTGGTAAATAACCCCATAAAGTATACAGTACTCGGTACCTACTAAGTGATCTGTATAGGATTCACTATTCTGAACTTATACATACAGGTATTTGGTTTTGAGGGAATACATAAGAGTTGAGACAAGCGAAGCCAGGGTCAAATTGGTGACCAGGCTACGGTAAGATTAGGAGTAGTGGGCGTACCACTACCGACATACAGCATAAATCATCTATAAAACATTAACCGGTAAAATTCTAGTTTCACGTACACAGCGACAAAAGGGAGGCGCCGTTGTAAAGGCATAGCTTCCCGACCAACTATGAAGATCAGGGAAATTGCTGGGTAAAAGACGTAATATAATGATAATAAACTACATTAACGACATTAGCCTAACCTAACAACCTTACCTAACCTAACCTAGTATTATGTAATAGCTATGGTGCCGCATATGGGGAGATTTTTTTTTTTTTTTTTTTTTTTACAGTAGGTATAATTCCTTATAATGCATTTCTGCCGCTTTGGACATATATAGGAATTAAGTATGGTATATGACAACTCTAAAGTAGCCATAGAAATTTATGAGTATGCTGTGAAAGCGAAACTAGAATTAAACCCATTAACCTAACCTAACATAGTACTACATGAATACTAGGTTAGGTTAGGTTAGGTTGTGTTGTTTGGTTAGGTTAATGCTTTATAGAGGAGTTGTGCTGTATGTTGGTAGTGGTACGCCCACTACTCCTAATCTTACCCAGGCTACTGAACTGGAGCCATAGGCCTAGGCCTCTTCCAGAAAAAAACATCTGTGAGTATTAGGCTATGGTAATATTCAGTTGAGAAACTGCCTCATAAAGCTAAACTAACTCAACCTAATCCCACAATCGGATTGCTACAATACTATACTGTGCCTAACTTACCTAATGTACAGTAACTAACCTTACAGACCCCATGCTGGCAATATATAAGATGACAATTAATTCATGGGGTGGCTTAGGGGGGAAAAGCCCCCCTTCAACCTATTATTGTATCCCACGGCAGTCAAAATATAAAGGAGCGTGCGAGTAGTGTAAACAAGGAAGGCGATAAGTTTGAATACTACCGTACATCCTTCCCCCCAACTTTTAGAAGCCGATTTGCTTCGGCTGGCTTCTGAAATTTACGGGATAGTTCTATACTCAAAAGTAAGGAGTATCGTTAAGCTACACTACTTCAAGAAACCTATCATAGCCTAGGCCTATTCCAAATTTGTAGGTTAGGTTAACTCAGAAATTGCTTTCCCCATTAGCTAACCTAACCTTGGCTATATTAATTTGTCAACAATTTTGCATTGTTTAAAGAGTAGGCTACATGTTGATTAAATATGCAAGTCCCATGGAGATTAAAAAATACTATTTAGCCATGAAATCTTTTTCTATAATTAGGCTAGGATAGGTGACTATCCCTAGATGTCTAAAGCCGATGAGAACAATTGTGTGATCCAAACGCTTTCCCTGCTAAATTTTTGGAAAAACTCAGAGTCGGAGGTTACCTCGCTGAGTCGCTTGGATAGCTAGAATAGATTAGTTTTATTAGGTTACCATGGTTATTATAAACTAAATAATCCACTAGCCTCTCATGCCTAACCCGTCTTCCAAAATCCAACCCTGGTAACCTCTTAAGGTTAGGCTAGGCCTACCCTGTTTTCAGTAGTTTTAATATATCAAGATAATTACTTAACAATATAGGCCTAGGCTAAATTCTCATCAAAATTGCTCATAGCCTATGTCCAATTTAAGCATTTCTTACTATGAAATGGAGGACTCAAAGCTTTACCTTTCCCATTTGGGAAGGGTCAGCCAGGGGATAGATAGCCTATGGCAATTTACAGCCCACTATCCTAGCTCTGGCCCTTTTTGAGTTAGAGATAGGCTAGGTTAGATTTCACGATTTATGGCCATAGGCCTAGATCTACTTGGAACAGGTGAACAGGAGGGCTAGGCTTGAATATAACAGAAAAGCTTGCTTGATATTATAACCAAGCCACTTTTCCAGAGCGCCAAGCACAACCCAATTATTCAGCGAAAATCCATACCACAACCCCATGGCTATTCCTAAACTCAAAAATTGATTGGTGGTTGAAGGGAAATTAGGCTAGAGAACTTCAAAGTTCAATGGTCCTCTGGGGAATCACTAGGGCCTAGGCTACCTTATTTTCGTCAATTGAGAATGTCCTAAATACAGAATAATAAGATTAATGCAATAAACTGGGTAAATAATACACCAGGGACCATCACTTTATTAAGATTCGATTCCGTCTGTACTCCCGTGAGGCTTCTTCTTCTTAGGGTTGTGATGTGCAATGTACACGGAGTAGGAATCTCCAGATATTTGCACAGGCGTTATTGGCGTTGGACAGCTTTTTATGTGTTAGTTGGGTTAGTTAAAGTAAGATAGTACAGCATTGTAAGTCCTTTTTGTCTTGTCTGGAAGTAAATAGATGATAGATGTGTTAGCTGAAAAGGGGTATGAAAATATTGGTTGGGATTAGTATTGGTATAGCAAGGGGTAGGTCAATATTGGTTGCGATTAGTATTGGTATAGCAATGGTAGTCAATTGTATTCTTGTTTGTCATTAAAGTCGAGTTGTCTCATAAGTTAAGTTAAGCATTGTCTTGGTTGGATGATAATAAAGGTGGGTTTGTAGATTGGTACTGTATTTATTTTTGTGTACGTACTGTACTGTACTGTGATTCATATGTCGGAGAGTCTGTTGGTTATGCGTATATATGTCCCCAAAGCATTGGCTATTGATTTTTTGTCTGCTGGGGGTAGGTTGCCTCCACCCAGTATGTTTTCTAAGTTAAATATTCCTCCTCTTCGAGCAATTTCTTCTCGAAGAGTCATGCGGGAGCTGTAGTGGCGGTGACAGTAGAGTAGGAGTGTTTCTGGGGTCTGACAAAATTGGCAGTTTTCGTTGTCTGCTATTTTCATCTTGAACATGTGTGCTGTCAGTCTTGAGTGGCCAATTCTGAGTCTGAGAGCCGCTGTATTTATTGGCTTGTTCTTGTAAGTGGTGTGTTCCCAGATTGCCCATTCTTTTTTTATGGTCCCATATTGAGTACCAGAGATGGTAACTTTCCATTCGTCCTTAAAGTCTACGAGAATGTCTTTTCTGAGTATGGTGCTTCTGTCTGATGTGGTGTATGGGAGGTGGGTGATGTTTTGGAGGGAGTGCATACCTTTGGCAAGGTTATCTACGATCTCATTGTGGAGTATACCGGTATGCCCAGGAACCCATTGTAGGCTTATGGTGTATCCATGAAGGAAATGACTGGTGATTTGCTGTAGTATGGGGTATACCAACTCTCTGTTCTTCTTTGCTGTGTAATTGATAGCTTGAATTGCACTCTTTGAGTCACAGCAGAGAGTATATTGTCCTGCTGGGAGTGTTTTCAAGGTTTCTAGGGCCTGGTAGATTCCATAGAGTTCAGCTGTGAATATAGAGGTTTGACTAGGCAGTTTCCATCCCAGTATTAGGTGGAATTCTGGGATCCATAAAGCCGTTGAAGTTGAAGCTATTATACCTTCAGTGATTTGGGATCCATCTGTATATATATGGGTAGTGTTGAGGTGGCGGGTGGAGAGTAATTGCAGAAACTCCTGTTTGAGCTCAGAGGAGTGTCGTTCTTTTCCTGATGTGGTAATTAGATCTGTATATATAGAAGGTGGCTTATACTCCCAAGGTGGAACTGGCTGTGCAATAAGATTTGCATGGCAGCCAAGGAAGATGTGGGCTTTTCTGTGAATAATGTGACCTATTCTTTCCCGGAATGGTGCTTTGCGAAGTTGGACGCCCTGCGGTTGAATTGGTACTCTTCGTAGGGTTGCCGAGAAGGGGTGTGATGGTGGGGCACTATAAGTGGTTGAAAAATATGATGCACAAAGTATGTCTCTTCTGGTCTTCAAGGGTATTAGATTAGTTTCGCTTTGCAGACTAGCTATAGGCGATGATTTAAGGGCTCCTGTCATAATCCGCATTGCCGAGTTTTGTATCACCTCAAGTTTTTGCAGTGTGGTGGGTGCAGCAGAGGAATAAGCTTGGGCGCAGTAGTCAAATTTACTTCTTATGTAGGCAATGTAGAATATTCTGAGCATGTCAGTGTCTGCTCCCCATGTTGTTCCTGTGAGGGCCTTCATTATATTTAGTCGCTGGCTTGTGCTTTGAACTAGGTGCTCAATATGGTTTGTCCAGGTTAATAGTGGGGAATCTAGGATCACCCCCAGATATTTATGACTTTGGGTTTGTGTGAGGTCTTCCCCGTTGATGGTAAGTCTTGTAGGTGGAATGTTCTTTTTCTAGTGAAGATTTGGAAAACTGATTTGGATGGGTTGATTTTTAATCCGGCATTTTCTAACCATTCCCCCAGTGTAGAGAAAGCGTTCTGGATGTTGCGTTGTGCTGTCTGAGGATCCTGGTCTGAAGTGTATAGCGTTATGTCATCCGCATACTGTATGGCGTTTGTTGGGGTTAGCACAGGCATGTCTGATAAATATGCCGTGAAGAGGGGGGGGCTGAGGCTTGACCCTTGGGGTAGTCCTCTCTTATTGTTGATTATTTTTGACATTTGGCCTTGAAGGTAGACTTGGCTTGTCCTGTTGGAAAGATGTGATTGAAGCCATGTGAGCATTTTCCCCTTTACTCCTATAGAGGCTAGTTTTGATAATAGTAGTTTATGGGGAACTGTCGAATGCAGCTGAGAGGTCTAAATATACAACTATGCAGGTCTTTTTGTTAGCAAGCGAAGAGAGGATAGCCTGCTCTAGATTTAGTACCTGGTCTACTGTTGTGCAAGTGGGTCTGAAACCTGCCTGTGTTGGTGGGATAATGTTGTTGTGTTCCAGGAACCATGTCAGTCTTGCTTGTACCATTTTTTCGGCTATTTTGTTTATGCTGGGTAGGAGGGTTATGGGTCTGTATGATGTTGAGAGTGAGGGGTCTTTCCCTGGCTTTATGAAGGGGAGGATGATTCCATTATGCCAGGAGTCGGGTAGGTTTCCTTGAGTCCATGTTGTATTAATTAAGTCTAGCAAGAATGGATAGAATGTTGATGGTAAGTATTTAATGAATTCATATGGGATGTGGTCAATTCCTGCTGCTTTCCTTATTGGAAGGCCGTTTAATGCCGTTTCTAGTTCGGGCAGTGTGAAGGTTGTGTCGTGGCAGCTGTGATGGTTGCATTGATTCTGTTTAGATCTGCATCTGCTATGGGGAAGATATTTTGTCTTGCTTGTATGGAGTTGGCTATTGTGTCAGCTCGATCTTTTGGTAGTATGCACAGCTGTCCATCTATGGTGAAAGGATAGGAGGGGAAAGAGGGTCGTCCTATAATTTTTCTGAACATTGCCCACACTTGTGGAAGAGGGGTATCATGGGAAATTTTTCCACAGTACCTTTTCCAAGAAGATTTCCGCGCCGATTTTATGATTTTCTTAGCATAATTATGCTGTAGCCTTCTTTACTTGTATCCAGTTTTGTAGTGATTTGGATCTTCTTTGTTTTTGTATTGCTCTGCGGCGCTGTGCGACTGCTTTTGAACATTCTTCAGTCCACCACGGCTTCAAGATTTTATTCGAGGGTTGTCCTGATGTAAGCTTGAAGAGCTGTTCAGCGGCTTTGTTGATTGCCTCTATCAGTTTTTTATGGATTATGTTTGGATCTGTGGAGTTAGTATCTGGTAGTTGTACTGTTTTCTGCCATTGTTGCCAATCAAAATGAGGAGGAATCCGCCACTTGGGCAACAAGATGGGGAATATTGGGGGGTTGCAATTTTTAAATTGTATAATTAATGGTCGGTGGTCTGTGCCCAAGTCTGGCCCAGCTGAAGAGTTTATATCTGGAAGGAGGGTGCCCGTTCCGAAGCATATATCTATAGACGATGAGTAATTAGAATGTAGGGATGTAGGGTTCTGATAGTAAGCTGTAGTTGGTATTGTGGAAGTAGTTAAAAAGATCATTTCCTGCTGCATTGGGTGTTCCATGGCTCCATGAATGGTGGTTTGCATTTAAGTCACCTATTACTATGAAAGGACTTGTAGGATATAATGGTCAAGTTCCTGATGGGAGATTGGACCATTTGTTAGTAGTCTTGGCAAATCCAACGTCAAGGCTATTAACCTAATTGCAATGACGACTTGTCTATTTTGACTGCTATGTCGTCATTCCAACCGCGGTTAAAAAGAAAACGTCTAGAGTCTACTCCTTATCTTGCTCTAGGAGACGTTGTACATTAACCAAAACTACCACCGAAGGTGAAAAAAGCATAGAAGAGAAGAAAAAGGGGTTTACCTTAGTTACCGCTTAAGGCCCATCCCGTGTTCCGTCATGTGCAGATTCCTGTCGAACGTGCGCATGAGCGATCCTCTCTTGTCATCATTTTTTCACGCGCTCCATTGAATGAAGTCGCTTTTGTTGTGCTCCTTTAATTCACCCTGTTTAGGTTAGTTTCGGCTTATCTGGCCTTCTTTTTTGTTAGACAGATGTTACGTGATCTAGGGCACACGTAAATGGGCTCCTAGTGTGTATAATGGAGACGCGTGTGGAAATAGCCTACCGAAGGTACGGGGGCGCCTGGCGTTCCTCGTATATGTTTTTCATTCTTTCTCTTTTCATATTCTTTTTTCCTGTTAGTCTGGGCATAGTTTAGCTTTTAGCTTAATTGAGGCGCTCATTCGCAGAACGTGATAACCGCCACCTCTGGCAAAACCCGTTATATTATCGCATTATATTGCCACATCCTTTTCGAATCTGGAGCCGTGGTAGGGAGCTATATTTGAGAATGTCAACATGGTTGAAAATCGCATAAAGTGCGACGCACTTTCTTCCGTGTTGACAGGGCGTTTGACTTGCCCTCGTTTCTGCATCGCAGAGGGTGATATGCGCCACCCAGGCAGCGTGTGTTCAGCCAGCCAATGACAGCCCGGCTATGGTACCGCGTGGGCGCCAGCTCAGCCACTCACGGCGTGCGTTGCTCTCTGTTCTCCCGCCACAATACAGTCTAGCTCAGCTCTCACGCCGTACGGATCGTTTACCTCGCACCTGGTGTTGTTTTTGTGCCGTTTTGACCGTGTTGCAGTGCTTCCCTGAACAATGAGTGATAGTGAGAGTGAGAGTGATAGTGGGAGCCCACCCCCACCTATAAAAAAGAGGTGTAACCCGGACAATTGGTCTGAAATAATCGCCAGGAACAAGAGAAATTCTGGGAAGGAATATCTCAGCCGCGAAACAGGAAATACAGTGAATGCTAGAGTTATTGGACCGCCTTGCAATGATGGATGCTACGATAAAATTGCTGAACCTATCCGCCAAGCAATCCACAATAACTTCTGGCAAACTGGAGATTGGTTAGTCCAGAATACCGTCATTCAGAAACAAGTTCTGTCAGTGCCAGTGAAACGACGAAGAAAGCCTGCCGACATCAACAACCCTGGTCCCCATCGGTCATGCACCCGCAAATTTACTCTCTCCTACCAGTCTACAACTTATAATATTTGCAAGACAGCCTTCATCAACATTTTAGCCATAGGTAGGACAAGATTAGAGAATGCCCTGACCCACGTGAGTGACACTGGTACACCGAAGAGAGACGGCCGCGGGCAACACAAGAACCGTGTCACCATTGCAGGTCCTGATGCAAAGCGTGTGCACAAACACATTGCATCATTCCCCAGCGTTACCAGCCATTATAGCAGAGCCAAATCGCCCAATTTGCGGTACCTAGAGACATCGTTGAGTTTAAGCCGGATGTACCACCTGTATTCTACCTGGATGGCTGAGAATTATCCTAACAACAGCGTAGTCAAGGAAAGTCCGGAAAGTTTTCAAAAGTAAAGAACTCTCCTTCTCACCACCAAATACTGATACTTGCTCGACCTGTGACCTAGCTAAGACCACTTTGAAACATGCCAGTAATGACGCAGATAATGCAATCTTGCAGGCTGAACTTGATGAACACCTGGCGCTGGCACGGCAGGCACAAACACTTATGAAGACTCTGGGGCAGGACAGGGACGATGATACTCGTGTCATAGCCTTGGACCTCCAACAGACACAGCCAATACCTCGTCTCACCACTAATGCTGCCTACTATAAGAAGAAAGTCTGGCTGTACAATTTATGCATTTCCAACCTCAAGACCGGTGAAAACCAGTTCTTCGTGTGGGATGAGGTGACAGGTGGGCGTGGCTCGGTCGAGGTGGGTTCGTGCATCAAAAAGTGGATCGGGAATGAAGTACTGCTTCATGGTGATTTTGGCAAGCTTATACTATTCAGTGACAATTGTGGTGGACAGAATAAGAACATTAATATCATGCTCTGCCATCTTTACGAACTGCACAGTCGCCGTCTTCAGGAAGTGGTCCATTATTTCCTCATCCCAGGACATAGTTACATGTCGTGTGACAGGGCTTTTGGGAACATAGAAAAGCGCTTCAGGGTTGAGGGGAACATCTATGATTTTGAACACTATGTCAAGGTGATTGAGCGTGCGGTCCACGCAGGTAACAAGGTCATTCCCATGGTGAGAGAGGACTTTCTAAACTTAGACCTGTTGCAAAGTGTCATAACTCACCGTACACCCGCCAAGCCACTCCTATTCTCTGAATGTCGCCGATTCTGCTTTACTCTGCAATATAGGGATGGGTATCAGCTGTCTCGAGGCTACGAGGGGCCTCTGCATTGTCTCAGGCTTATGCCAGGTAAAGCCAAGTATTCTCCATCGGCCTTTAATCTGTCACGAGTGCCACTCACCCCCAAGTACCCAGCTGCCATCAAACTTCAAGCTGACAAACTCCAAGCCGTCCACGACCTGCTATCCTACATTCCGCCAATCCACTCGGAGTATTACCAGGAACTTTTTCGTATGCAGAGGGACCTCAGTAGAGCAGCTAGACCAGCCTTGGACAACAACTCTGACTCCTCTGATATTGATGACAACCTGCAAGAGTATGCAGATGATAGTGACAGTGATAGCGACACTGCCTGACTACTCGGTGAGTATGAATATATAAAATTTAATGTAACAATAGAATAGAGTAATAATGCATTTTAGTAAGGTAAAATTGTTAAACTCCCCCGTTTTATGGTCTTTGGGACCTCCCCCTTTTTTTATGTTTGTTGGTTTGATCTGACTATGAGTATCCAAGCCTGAATAAAATATCCCAAATTAATTAATTAACAAGTAATACTAGCTTACTTTCTATAATAATAAATCAATAACATTAAAGTAGCAAAATTATTACTCTATTCTTGTGTTTTACTACTTATTCATTATTATTCACCATGTCTTCCTCCATTTTCTAATCTTTATTATCGCTTATTAATTTTATAAAATTATGTTTCTATTATCTTACCCTACTCTTCCATGTCTTATTATTATTCACTGATAATATTATTTATGTTTTATTGTTATACATTTGCTTTTTTCTAAACGTTTCTACAGTATTGAATTGATATGGGGTTATAAAAATCATGGGATTATTTTCAATCCACACTCACGTTACTATTAATTACAAGCAATTTATTATTTTTTTTTTTGTGGTCATGGCTAGATTACTATTTTCCGCACATTTTGAAAACACTGTCACCTCTCTCCTTAATCGGGTCTGATAGTTACAGCTTTTTTATAAGTCGGCAAACTTCAGACGCGATTTACTCCTTTTTTTATTTTGGGCAACTATCATGTTCTGCGATAAATAACAAGCAATTTATTATTTTTTTTTTTTGTGGTACAGTACGTACCTAGATACTATTTTCCGAACATTTGAAACACTGTCACCTCTCTCCTAATCGGGTCTGATAGTTACAACTTTTTATAAGTCGGCAAACTTCAGACGCGATTTGCTCCGTTTCTTACTTTTGGGCGCGTCAACACGTTCTGCGAATGAGCGCCTCAATTATACAATAATAAAGACGACAAAATAATGGACTCTGTTTTCGTTTGACACCCTGGCCCCAAGACCCGAGCAAGGCCAAGGCCATAACCGAGCGCCCCCACAGAACCCTCCCCCGCCTACCACAATAAAGCCTGGGTGACCGAAGCCACTCCATGGCGGGGAACTGAGGAGGGTGCGGAAACGCCCGGGAAACCAAAGCCCCACCCAGGGCCCCTGTGCCCCTCAGCAATTATGAAGAGAAAGTTGAGGGGCAAAGGAAAAATGTGACTCTTTGGCTTCCAATCTTGGTAGATTGGGAGGTTAATCCCACGGGAAAAAGACCGCCGTCACTTGAGATCTAGGAAATACATAAGTAAAAGGAACAGTCGGAGTAAGCTATGGGTATGGCAGAGATCGCTCAGTTCTCACTCTGATAGACCAGCCCATCACCATTTGCTAATGGCAGTAAAATCTTTTTATAGGAATGCAATGGCAAATGTTAAGGTAGGGGATAAGTTAAGTGAAAGTTTTGAGGTCAATGTAGGTGTAAGACAGGGATGTGTCATGTCAGCTTGGTTGTTCAATATATACATGGATGGAGTGATTAGGGAATGTAGGGCTGTATCAATGGGTGTGGGAGCTAGACTGGAATCAGAGGGAAGAACATGGAAGATTTTAACATGCCTATAATGCGGACGATGCAGTCCTGTTGGCGGAAAATGCTGAAGAACTTCAGAGAGTGGTCACTGACTTTGGCAGGGTATGTGAAAAGAGAAAGTTAAAGGTCAATGTAGGGAAATGTAAGGTAATGGTGTTTGAGAGAAGAATGCATGAAACCATAGATTTTAAGGAAAAAATATAGAATCAAGAAAGAACACAAGAAAAGTTGTAAAATAAAATTGAAAAATGAAGTACTAGAAGAGGTTGAAAGTTTCAAGTATTTGGGAGCTGTACTATGCAAATATGGTAAAATGGAGAGTGAGATAAAAGAGAGAAAAATGCAAGGGAGAAAAGTTATTGGAGAACTTGATAGTATTCTCAAAGGAAGAATGGTTAGCCAGGAAGTCAAAAAGTCACTGAGAAACAGTGTGCTGCTCCCAACACTCTCGTATGGAAGTGAGACATGGACGGCAAGTGACGAGGACCTCTTCAAACTGAGAGCTGTGGAGATGAGATTTTTCAGAATGGCAGCTGGCATGAATAGGCTAGATGGGCCAAGTAATAGGGAAGTGTACGAGTCCTTTGGAATGGAAGAGCAGGCTTTGGGCATTGATTGTGGTGTGGTTGAGTGGATAAAGAGAAGTACTATGAGGTGGTATGGTCATGTTCAGAGAATGGATGAAGACAGAATACCAAGAAAGATATATGGGAGTCAGATGAGTGGAACCGCTAGTAGTGGAAGGCCACCTATGGTATGGGAAAAGAAAGTGGAAAAATATATTGAAGAAAAACTTCCACGTAGTGGAAGGGGCATTGTGGCACGGGCAAAGGAGGCATGTCTTGACAAAGTAGCTTGGAGACGTTTCTGTCATAGCCATCCTCTAGTGGGGGTTTCCCAGGGGGAAGCAAGGCGTCGGAGATGATGATGATTACCCAACCAGCGGGGGTGTGGGGGCGGCAGCCCCCACCCATAATACTAGGTTAGGTTAGGTAAGGTTGTTAGGTTAGGCTAATGTCTCTCTGAAACTTGTAAATCCGTGTCACATCTAGATTGATTGACTTTTGTCAGAGGGGGGCGGAATGCCCTTATAATCCATTTCCGCATATTGCCACCTATACCACATCACTTACCTTGTTGTACCTTCCTGTTAAATACAATAATATATTTTTTTAGCTCGTATAGGTGCAATTATAGAAATTTACCCCGGATACTACATCCTTCCCCAAAAAAAATCTCATCAATTGGTCGGACACAAATCCAGAATTCTAGGCTGTGATTTATTTAATAATTATTTTGTAGCCTATTATAATTATATTATTTCTTATTATTGTAGGCTAGCCTTAGCCTATGATGCCTATTATTATTTGATAATTATTTGGAAAAGGCTCGCCACCTTAGCCTATACGTACTGTAATTTATTAGGGACAATGTAGGTCTATGGAATCCTTATACGTAGCCTACTCAATGTATAATCCACTGTGGGAGAATAATTTTGATCATAATTATAAAACCCAATATTAATGGAGAAACACAGTCCCAGAGCTCCCTTGGATGTCCTCAGTCCTCACTGTTTACAAACCGTTAACCCGTACAGCCCCAGCGACGCGTCGGCGATGTATGTAACGCACAGCCCCAGCGACGCGCCTGACGCGTCACCCTAATTGCGCCGACCGTAACCTCAGGTGTAGCCACTCAAGAGGGCTCAGATTTGTATGGGAACTGTGTACGTATCCCACGCAACCGTGCCGATGGTTGAAAACTCTCAAAGTCCACGTGCGTGCGCGTGAGCACGCAATAACCTGGTTTTTGGGGGTAATTGCCTTAAATTTTTTACTCGTGTAAAATACATTTTCGGGGGCTCTGTAGGACCATTTTTAAAGCTTTTTGAGCGTTTTTTTGTGGTTTTTCCTTCATTCCTAACCCATTCACTATTGAGGAATAAAACCATTTTTTGAAAACCGGCCGGGTTCTGGTGAACAAACATTACAAAACTAGCCGGGGCTCCACAGGTTAACAAACTTCTTTATTATGGAGTATAATCGATATTTACCCCCTGCTGGCAACATAGATGAGGATTTCAATAAGTCATAGGGGGCTGGGGGAAAAGCCCCCCCTCAAGTACTCAACCCATCTTGTATCCCATGTTGGAATTATAACTAAAACCATGAAAACACTTATTTCTCAAAATCTGGATGAATAAACACAGAAAATAAGGGTGTGACCCTTTTCCCTATAGGCTAGTGTAATTACTGATACATTAGTCTAGACTACTAATAATTACATTGATTGGAAATTATACTATGGATGAATCATGACATACGATACCGGTACTGGGATATTTTCAAGGGGGTAGCCGGCTGATTCGGACCACAATAATTGTCGGACCTGGCTAATTCGGTCCATACGGTTTTGATTTGTCAGTGATAACCACCGAATATATTTTAAGCTAATTCTAAGAGGAATAGACAAACATAATGTTAATGGTTCTTGTAAATATTAAAAAAATTATACAGCATAATGTTAGCACACTTCTTGGGGATATAAAATAGGAGATGAAATAATTAGTAAAGCTGTGAAAGCAAAAGACCTAGGGGTAGTTGTGGCAGACAGCTTGTCACCTGAACAGCATATAAATAAAATAACTGGTGAAACCTATGCAGTGTTGACTAACATGAGAATAGCTCTGAATTATTTAGATGAAGAGATGTTAGCAAAAATAATAGGGACAATAATACGACCAAGACTGGAGTATGCAGCAGTGGTGTGGTCTCCACACCTTATAAAACATAATGAAAAACTGGAAAGAGTTCAGAGAGTTGCCACTAAGATGATAGCTAGCCTTAGAGACCTGCCTTATGAGGAAAGATTGGAGAGGCTAAAGCTGCCAACGCTGAGGGAGAGGAGAGAGAGAGGTGACATGATCATGATGTTTAAGTGTGTGAAAGGTTTTGAGAAGATCGACAAGGGAGATTTTGTGGTGAGGGACGAGGGAAGAACCAGGGGTCATGATTGTAAGTTGAGGAAAGTTATATGTAAGTCTGATGTAAGAAAGTTCAGCTTCCCGTATAGAAGCATTGAGTGTTGGAATAAGTTGGATGGGGAGGTGGTGGGAGCAAGAAATATCCAAACTTTTAAAGCAAAATTGGATAAATGTAGAGAGAGAGACAGGACAACACGAGCTTAGGCTCAAATCCTGTATACTACAATTAGGTGAGTACATGATTTGAGTAGATGGCTGGTAGAAATTTTCTGTTTGTTATATTTGTCCCATAGAATATCTATTTTTGTTATTACCGTAGTTGTCCTGGGCAAGAATGTAAAGTGCTGGCGTACCGCCATCCTTGTTTACACTACGCGTAGTGGCGTCGGACCTTTGCCATCATGTTCCCGTCTATTTTGACAGCCTTTGGATACAATAATATGTTGAGGGGGGCTTTGTCCCCCCCTCACCACCCCCCCCATGATATATTGTCATCTATCTATCTATCTATTGCCTGACGCCGTGATTCCCGAAGGGGTGGCCACGAACGAACCGCCCCCATGCACCTCTGTCCCCAGTCAGTCGACGCCCCTCCCCCCAACCAGCACCGCCCTCGTTCATATACTGTACTTCCTCACTCCATCCTTCCACCCACCTCTCCCTCTCTGTCCCTCCACCTTGCTCTCGTACACCCTCTTAGTCACCCATATTGTCATCATCATATATATTGCCAGCAGGGGGCAAATTACCGAAAAAATCGCCGTCAAAATAGACGCAAACTTATTACTTAACCACGGCAATCGACAAATGTAAACATGACGGCGGCGGGGGAGGTGTCGGACCTTTGCCATTATGTTCCCGTCTATTTTGACTGCCTTTGGATACAATAATATGTTGAGGGGGGGGCAAAGCCCCCCCCTCACCACCCCCATGACATATTGTCATCATCGTATATATATTGCCAGCAGGGGGCAAATAACCGACTAAATCGCCATCAAAATAGATGCAAAGTTAACCGCGGCGATCGCCCTAAGTAAACATGACGACCGTATGCCCGAACTCTACATCCATCCCTTGTCCTGATAGGCTTTCTAAGACGCCTTTTTAACTTCTCTTATTAGCTGTACGGTACTTGATTGGGAATACTTTTTTCCTCGTTATACAACAATACTAGTAAGTAGAAAGGGAGATTTCCTTTCCTTGCCCTCCTATTTAGGAAGTTGTACATCATTTTTTGTCCTTACGTTTCTGCCGAATACACTGATATTTTCAACAGACCCTTACTAAAATATTTATCTAATCGTTTTGGGGTGGATGTACTGTTCGGGCGTACGATCGTCACGTTTACATAGGTCGATCGCCGCGGTTAAGTTTGTGTCTATTTTTACGGCGATCTTTTTCGGTTATTTGCCCCCTGCTGGCAATATATTTGAAGATGACAATATGTCTGGGGGGGGGGGCAAAGGCCCCCTTCAACATATTGTATCCAAAGGCAGTCAACATAGACGGGAACATGATGGCAAGCGTTCGCCGCCGCTCCGCGTAGTGTAAACAAGGCTGGTGGTACGCCCGAACTCTACATTCTTGCCACCTGGGCAAGAATGTAGAGTAGAATGTAAAGTTTAAAGACCCGTGGAGAGTACCATACTTTGTTCAATTGGTGTCTAAAAAAAAATACCCCAGTAAGATCCTGTGTAGCGGGAGGAACTGTTTTTCAGATGCCTATTAACTAAGAAACATTGAACAATATCTTTAACCTAACCTAACCTAGTTATATTAGTGGACTATTTATTAATGTAAAATGTAAAAATATATTGTAACATTACCAAATTATTGAGATTATGTACAAGTCCTCCCGCTACACAGGATTATACCACTACCCCTACTGTTTATCACTTAAGAAATTCAGTACGGTACTGTACCAGTACCAAAAATTAACAGTACGGTACCGTATGTTATTTTGCCTTACTTTACTTGTACAGTACCTTACTTATAGTACAGTACTGTATTGGGGAAGGATGTAGTTACCGGGTGTACCACTACCGACATACAACATAAATCATCTATAAATACTTATAATACAATAAATACTTATAAATCTATAATACCGGTACTAGGTTAGGTTAGGTTGTTTGGTTAGGGTAATGTATTTTTGTATCCAAAGGCAGTCAAAATAAACGGGAACATGATGGTGAGCGTCCGTGTAGTGTAAACAAGACGGGCGGTACACCCGGTAACTACATTCTTGCCCTGTATTGTATTGATTCATGCTATGTGAGTCAAGGGCAGCTAAGGAAGCCATGTGTAGCTCCTTCCACCCCACTACTTAACCTTTATATGCAACCACCTTTACTCTACACACACACACACCCCTGGTCTTAGGCAATAATAGTGGAGGAGAAGAGTATTTAATCTCTTTATGTAATACAGTACCAGTACTGGCACTGATATTGTTACCGTAAACCTGGGCTATTCCTGGCTGTTTATATACCGGTAGTATACAGTGCAGTACCGTATTATCCGTATATAATATTTCTGCCAAAGGAATCGTGCAAAATGAAGATTACTGTATAAGTACAGTACGGTACTATATTGGTGTATGGGTCCAAGGGTTGTAAGTGTATAATGACCCAAAATATCCAGACTATATTTCATTTGTGGGTGGACTCCCAGGGTATGTCCCTGCAACTGGTTACGGTGGGGTGCTCTGAGGCCACTTGGTCTGCCCCTGATACAGATCAGGGGGTGGTATACTGCTGACTACCCCTAGGACAGGAGGGGGAAGTGGCAGGGAAAGGCGTCTGGCAATAGCCAGATAGATAGATGAGCAAGATTGTCAGCGAACTATTGATTTTAAGGGGGCCCACTTTTTTTTCTCTCTCTCTGGGTTGTATCCATTTTGTTTGTAGACTTTAATAAATAGGAGAAAATTTAACATGAAATAGCATTGTTTTGACCTTTGCATATACAATGATAGACTAACCGTAATGGACTCTGCTATTGTTTGACACCCTGCGTAACTGTCACCATTACTTATTTTTTCTTTACTGTGTTATTACCGGAATTTTGAGGTATTATGCATTTTACCCCTTTTGGTCTGAGAAAGTTATTTTTCTTTTGGCTATCATTAGATGATTTTACTGTGTTGAAGATAGATTTATGATACTGTAGTCAACAAATTAGCCTAATGGAGATACCTGTATAATACACCTCTCTGATTACTAGACGTCCTTCCTATCTATCTATTGCCTGACGCCGTGATCCCCGAAGTGGTGGCCATGAACGAACCGCCCCCATGCACCTCTGTCCCCAGTCAGTCGATGCCCCTCCTCCCAACCAGCACCGCCTTCATCCATATACTTCCTCACTCCATCCTTCCACCTCTCCTTCGGTGCACCTCTCCCTCTCTGTCCTTCCACCTTGCTCTCGTCCTTCCTAAGCTGCATAAAATTGTCTACTATTAACCAGAATTCAAAGAACAAGTAGTCCCTCGCACTGAAATGGTTAAAATCCGTAATACAGTATTGGATTCAATTTTCGATAGAGCCAATTCAGTCTTTTATTGTTACCGGTACTTTTACAGATTTTTTTTTTTTTTTTTTTTTGTAATGGTGTATTATCTATTTATCTATTGCCGGGCGCTGTGATCCCCGAAGGGGTGGCCACGAACGAAACGCCCCCATGCACCTCTTTCCCCAGTCAGTCGACGCCCCTCCTCCCACCCAGCACCACCTTCACTCATATACAATACTTTTTCACTCTATCCTTCCACCTCTCATGCAGTCTACTTCTCCCTCTCTGTCCTTCCACCTCGCTCTCGTACACTCACTTAGTCATCGTCTCGCTTCCCATACGTTCCATATTGCCGAACCATCTGAAGGTGGTGCTTTTTGCACTTTCCAGCACATCTACATCCATGCCACACTTCTCAAGTGCTCTTGTACTTCCTCATTCGTCTGTCTATCCCTCCATGTAACTCCGCACGCAACTCCTTCATTATGACTCACTATAATTAGAGTCGTGATGGTATTGGCATAGTATAGTCTGCAAAAGTTTAGCCCTTTGAATACACTGCAGGAGCTTATGTATGCATGATCTTTTTAAAATCATCTAAAATCGGTTTAATATCAGTTGACGGTAAATTGAATTCCTTAGAAACTGATTTCTCGATACATAATGACAAAATATGGATCCACTGTTTCTGTAATGCCAAGTTTTCATAATTAACTACACATTTCGCTACAAAATCTACGTAACAGCTGAGGAAAAAAGATAGTAACATAGCAATTTATCGTCAGCTGGAAAAGAAATAGACTAGGCCTATAGTGTTCATCATCATCAGTCTGACGATGATGGGGTATCGAGCGAGGAATTAAGAAAGCATCTGGGCATTAGGAGTGTCAGTGAAGTGATGCACACGGGCCGACTTGGTTGGTTTGGACACATGGAGAGAATGGATGATCAGAACTGGGTGAGGAAATGCTGGACTGTGAACGTGGTGGGAGCTGCGCATAGGGGTAGACCTAGAATGACGTGGGATCAGGTATTCCGGTCCGATCTAAAAAAAAAAAAAAAAAAATTGACAACAGAGGCAGCCCTTGACAGAGCCTGGAAAGCCGCCATTTAGGACGTGAGATTGTAACCACATTCTCTGTTGACGAAACGGTCTTTAAACTTGTATGTACCGGTAGGCTATGTAAAAAGGTTGAAAGTGGAGACAGGTCAGGTGTAGGCCAGGGTAAGGAGGGTGAGGGGTAAAGACACTAAAGAGGGTGAGGGGTGTAAGAGGAAGGGCCACCCGTATGTTACAATTAATGGCTGTAGGGCAGTCTACAGAGAGTCATAGCCACTTCATTTTACGCAACCTAGTTCTCACCATTTGTACAACTATATGCTATGGATACTCCTTGTCGCATCTGATAGAGTACAGTACCGGTACTGTATAATTTGTACTGTACATAAATAACGGTTCCATGTCATCTCAACCAGTAGACCATTTCAACCAGTAGCGCTCAACCAGTGCCAAATCAACCAAGACCAACCAAACCAGTGCCAAAATATAGTAGCCTACTAACCTAACCTAACCGTATTGGTTGATTTGGTACTGGTTGAGTTGACCGGTCACCATAAATAACTGTTACCAGTACCACTCCGATTATATTTTTTTAATCTGTTGTTTTTATGGGTTGATTGACTTTACAGTACTTACATACCGGTACCCGGTAATTATAATACTGTACTGCATCAAATATATTTGTATATTATCCTTTTATTTTGCCGTCTGGCTGACTCAGTTGATAGCATCCCTGCTTACCATCCCAGCAGACTTGCGTTCAATCCCCACTCAGGTTGAAGAGTTTTTCTGAAATAGAGCCAGTGGGTACTGTCTCCCCTTGAGCAAGGGAGATAGGTAATGGTCTCTGGTTGAGGTCAGGCGCTTGAGAATCCTCCAAAGAGGAGCTATGGACGTTTAATAAGTATATACTGTACCCAGACGATTATTATTATTATTATTATTATTATTATTATTATTATTATTATTATTATTAAGATATAGAATAGGTTGGAGTAAATCAGACTAGGATAGTTTAGGGTAGTAGAATTACTACTGTAGTATTTTTTTTTCTGCCATATGTACAGTTTTGGACATTGTTCTTAGCCACCCTGTGATTTTAATTATGCAAGTTCTGAACCGGTATTATATATTGAAGCGACCAGTTTATATAGAATAGCTAAAAATAATGCACTTATAAATTTGTAAATGTATGCAACAAAAATTATTTGTAAATTGATTATAAAACTTTCAATTGCAAATGCACTTATTAATTTGTAAATGTATGCAACATCAAATATATTATTAAATTAATTATAAAAGATTTCATAGGGTGGTTAAGAACATACGGTACGTCTACAACTGTTTGTATACAGTACTGTACTGTAGTCAGAAGTGAGTAGCATAAAATAAATTGTGTGGGTGATATGTGTAGTGAGGGGGTAGCCTAGTAGTAGTGGTGTGGGGGTCAGGGAGGCTTGCTGCAGTGGTCTGAGGCAGTGCAGGAGGAACTCGCTATATATTGGACACATGAGAAACTGGTATCTAGGGGATAATAAAAATACTATTGTACACACTTCTAGCTTTCCCCGCCCCTGCACGATTCAGGAAGCTATGGATCAGGGTAGTCTATGTGTTGTAAAATTCCTAAGTTGTAAGTGGGAGAGTTGTGTAGTGTCTGAAACATATTGAGGATTATAAATATTCTCTTAAGATTATGCAGCATACTGCATAGGCTAGGTATAATGTAAGCCTGAATGGTAATTAGGGCACCGGTATCATGTATGCATTATCATGTATGCAGGTGGATGGATTAATACGCCTTTGCAAAAATGTAAAGGTCATGTGTTGTAAGAGTGGGTGTTGAGAGAGAGAGAATAGTGTGGGCTGATATTACTACATAGAGAGAGAGAGAGAGAGAGAGAGAATAGTGTGGGCTGATATTACTACATGGGGAAGAGAGAGAGAGTAGTGTGTAAGGATAAGTGTTTATATAGGAAGCAGTATTGAGTGAGTGTGTGTGTGTGTGTTGAGGAGAGAGAGAGAGAGAGAGAGAGAGAGAGAGAGAGAGAGAGAGAGAGAGTGAGTATAGTGTGTGTAAGGGTAATTATTGATATAGGAAGCAGTATTGAGTGTGTGTGGGTTGAGGGGAGCCTGGGGAGGAGTGGGTTGTTAAAGTGAGAGTTGTGAGAAGAGTGCTGATATTATTACTTGGGGAAGCCTGGAACTGTTGAGAGAGAGACACACACACACACACACACACACACACACACACACACACACACACACACACAGCCCGTAGCCTAGTAGGTAGCGCTCTCGTCTCACACACGAGGGATCGGGGGTTCAATCCCCCGGCCGGGCGGAGACAAATTGGGCTTGTCTCCTTTCATGTGTTAGCCTCAGTTCACCTAGCTGTAAATAGGTACCTGGAATAAGTGGACGACGTTGTGACGTCCCATCTGGGGTTGGCAAAAATGGTACAAGGCGAGATGGGTATCATATGGTTCACCTAAGCTACTGGTCAACCTAAGCCTTCGGGTGAGACTGGTACCGTAGTGAGAATGGTACCATATAGATTAACCCTAAGCCTTCGTTTCCAGATGTCGCCAATTGGCTAAAATACAGACTACACACACATCCACAGCCATTCCAACGATACATAAACACTTAACATGCATTTCACGCAATACATTCCCAGTTAAGGAGGCGCGATAATAATGAGCTTAGCTCGCATTGCGTGGATTCCCCTTGACGAAACAAGCAAGCAAGTGAATAACACACACACACACACACACACACACACACACACACACACACACACACAGCCTAGTAGGTAGAGCTCTCGTCTCGCACACGAGGGGTCGGGGGTTCAATCCCCGGCCGGGCGGAGACAAATTGGGCTTGTCTCCTTTCATGTGTTAGCCTCAGTTCACCTAGCTGTAAATAGGTACTTGGAATAAGTGGACGACGTTGTGACGTCCCATCTGGGGTTGGCAAAAATGGTACAAGGCGAGATGGGTATCATATGGTTCACCTAAGCTGATGGCTACCCAAGCCTTCGGGCGAGTCGGTACCGTCTATAGTGAGAATGGTACCATACAGATCCACCCTAAGCCTTCGTTTCCGATGTCGCCAATTGGCTAAAATACAGACTACACACACATCCACAGCCATTCCAACGATACATATAACACCTACACATATAGGAGGCGGGAAATAACGAGCATGCTCACTCCCGCAATACAACTAGAGTAAGTACAACTAGAGTAAGTACACACACACACACACACACACACACACAGTGTAAGTACAACTAGTGTAAGTACACACACACACACACACACACACACACCCCCCCCCCCCTCCGCACTCACGCTCCCGAAAATCAGCTGATCTAGCAAGCTGTTTACAGCGTTCGTCAAATAAACTCACCTAAACTTGAGTATAAGGATATTTTGTGTTGTCCTGTATTATAATACAGTATTAACCCTTCGACCCCGGGTGGTACACGTGTGTACCATTTTTTTTTGGCCCGAGGAACCCGGGTGGTACAACACTGTACCATTGCTTGCGTGAGTGCTTTTCGAATGGCGCGCGTACAAATTTTGCTCCGTGGTCACCAGGCGGCGCTACCAGACAGCATGTACGCCAGTCTCTACCCTGCCGCCAACATGGATACTAGCCCAAAAAGTGATTCCCTTGTGTCCGATTCCACACTCCCTTCGACGCCTGCCCATGTTCGTCGCGCCCTAACGCGAATGCACGCACAAGATGCGTTGACTCCCGGAGGTATTGAAATAGCTTTGAGGAGTTATGAACGTGGTGAAGGCCAAAAAATTGGTGATGACTTGGGCAGTGATAGCTCCGAGTCTTACGAGTCTCACTATAGTGAGGATTTTGACGATATAGAAGAAATCTGTGAAAGAGACGCGCTTTTTATTGGATTTGAGCATGACGATGAAAGTGATGATAGTACTGAACGTGACATAGTTGTGCAAGGTGATGAGAGTCTAGTGAGAGTGAGCGAATGGGACAGCACTAGGTCGACTACCAAGTTTAGGTTGAGTGACACGACACCTAGCCCTTCGCCAGCTAAATCCCCATTCAAGATACGTTTCTATAAGAAACAAGTGCTCAAAAAGGCGGCCGCGGCAGCCAGGAAAGAGGCCCTAAAAGTTGGTGAGGGAGCAGTGCGTGAGGGTGCCAGTGAGGCTGCGCGTGAGGCCGAGGTTGACCCGCCATTGTCTTCCTTATCTACCCACGCCACCCAAGTTGCCCCAGGCTCCCGCCATTCTTCCCCACCACCACCAGCACTGCCTAGGGTTGAGGAACCCCCACTTTCGGCCTATTTACCCCCTATTTCCCCCGAGAGGAGACATACTACTAAAGAAAAGGGAAAAGGGAGAAAATATGTCAAAAAAGGAGCTACAAGTAGGCGCTCTTTGTTCGAGGCTCCCGCGGCTTCCACCCCTGCGGCTTCCACCCCTGCCGCTCCCAGCCATACGCCCCCGCAAGTTTCCCCAGGGTCCACCCCACCTCTCCAGCCTACAACAGAGGTTCCTGATGATGTGTTTGACCTCGCATCCATACCTGCACCTACAGACACTGAACCAGTGCTGTCTAAGACTCGTCGTAGGCCAAGGAGCCCCGAACCTCTGTATGAAGATGACAGAGCCTCATCTCCCACTCCTTCCCCACCTCGCCGACCTACACGCCGCCCACGCATCATTCGTTCCCCGCAAGAATATGAGGGGGGCTCTGAAGATGAAGGGCACCTCACAGACGACTCTGGCCATGATTACCTGGGTCCACCGTCAGGGCAAGATGACGGCTCTGACGACAACGACGATGACGAATTTATGGACATCGACGACCCTCAACCCAGACGCTTTGCCCAGGGCCGTCGTGCTCCTGGCCGCCCTGGCCGCCGGGCTGGGCCTGGGCGCCGTCGCGCTCCTGGCCGCCCTAGGGTTCGCGCCGCCAAAGTTCGTGGGCGTGCTGCCCCCGCTGTAGCTCCTCGTCAGCGTCGCCAGAAGGACGGATTTTATGTTTTCAACTGGCAGGATGTGGCTGCTGATCAAGTCATTGACCCTGATGTAACCCCTTTTGATGAGGTACAGGATGCTCCAGGAGTTACCCCAAGTTTTCCTGCAGGCCCCAATGCTCGACCACATGAGCTTTTTGAGGCTTTTTTTGATAAGGAGGTTACTGACTTTGTCATAAAAGAGACAAATAAGCATTACCAAATCCAGGTTAACTTTTTTGGCAAGGTGACCAAGGGCCACATGAAGCGGTGGACCCCAGTGACTCATCCCGAGTTCATGGTGTTCCTGGCAATCACCATGCTAATGCCTCATGTGAAGAAGCACAGGTTGGCTGACTATTGGATCACCAAAGATCTAATATCCACCCCTGCCTTCGGGAAATACATCTCTCGGGACCGGTACCTCGACATCCTCGGAGCGCTCCATCTTGTCACCAACACCGACATGCATCTCCCTGACAAACTGTGGAAAATTAGGACGTTGTACGAGATGATGAGAGAACGTTTCACGTCCTACTTCATGCCCTTCTGCAACGTCTGTATTGACGAGTCTCTTGTGCTGTTCCGGGGAAAGCTGAGCTTCAGGCAGTACATCCCCTCAAAGAGACATCGCTTTGGTATAAAGTTCTTTGTGCTGTGCGATTGCCAAACTGGCTATGTCCTGGACTTCCTGGTCTACAGCGGGAAGGAAGGGGACGTGGCAATAGACCCCCTCATTGGCTTTGGCGGAGCAGTGGTTCAAGCCATGATGAACCGGTACTTCGAAAAGAATCACGTCCTCTACACGGACAACTACTACACGTCCCCCACTCTCTCAAAGTACCTCCATGAGCGCCAGACGGGGACTGTAGGCACAGTTAGAGCAAAAAGGAAGGGCATGCCAAGTTTCCCTCCTAAAACAAAGAAAGGCGATGTCTTCAAGAAGAAGTCGGGACCCATTCTGGCTATCCACTGGCACGACCAGCGGAAGGTCAACATCCTGAGCACCGTCCACAAGGGGGAAATGGTTGAGACTGGCAAGGTGGATCGCCGCACCAAAGTCAGGGTGACCAAGCCCGATGCTGTCCTGGACTACAACATAAATATGAGGCTGGTGGACAAGTCCGACATGCAGATAGGCTTCATCGACTGTCTGCGTACCTCGTGCAGATGGTACAAAAAGTTCTTTCTGCACATGGTGGACATGTCAATGCTGAATGCCTATAATATCTACAGGCTTCGGAATCCGCGCACACCCAGGAAGTTCAGTAGCCTGCGGAGGTTCCAAAAACAGGTGTTGGTGGAGCTCCTGGACAGGTATGCTATGCCACAGAGGGCAGTGGCACAACCTGGGCGCCCCGTTCAGGACCGCATGCAGGCTGCACAGTTTGTAAGTGTGCACAAGCTCGGTTACCTGCCTCTGGAACGAGATGGAGTCACCATTAGCAGAAGGCGGTGCCATGTCTGCTGGAACAGCCAGGTGAGGCCGAGGAAGCAGAAAAAGACCACCATGCAGTGTGTGGAGTGCCGACTGTCACTATGTCCTATACCGTGCTTTGCTGAATACCACAGCAAGCAGGAGTACTAACTAATAATCATAGTGAAAGTACCAAAGACTGACAATATGTATGTATATAGGCAACAAGTGGAAATAAAACAATGTACAGGTGTATTGTGATAAAAAAAGTCATGTATTATGAAAACATATATAAATAAGTGAAAAAAGACACAATAAATTGTATATAAAACGTTTACAAAGCATATAACTAAGTGAAAGTGACACATGACATAATATTAGATGGCCAAAGTATAATAAACACCTGTGATAACGAATAATCAGTGCCTAATATAACAATAACCTACCTCAATTACTAATAAAATGTACCGTATCAAGTGAAAATGAGCATTATCAGTGAAAGTGACACTCTCTCAAGCATATTTACCAAAGTGAAAGTGACACACGAACTAATATTAGATGGCCAAAGTATAATAAACACCTGTGATAACGAATAATCAGTGCCTAATATAACAATAACCTACCTCAATTACTAATAAAATGTACCGTATCAAGTGAAAATGAGCATTATCAGTGACAGTGACACTCTCTAAAGCATATTTGTCAAAGTGAAAGTGACACAAGACCTAAGATTTGATGGCCAAAGTATAATAAACACCTGTGATAACGAATAATCAGTGCCTAATATAACAATAACCTACCTCAATTACTCATAAAAACTACGGTATCGAGTGAAAATGTGAAATATTAGTGAAAATGATAGCCTAATACACATATTTTATATAATTGGACTCCAAATAACTATAATAACATCACTATCAATACATAAAATCGCCTCCGGGAGGTAAAAAGTTTGGCGCGACGAGCCGCGGCCTGGGCCAAGGCGACGCATCCGAACGCGGGATGATTTTCACGCATAAAAATCACTCCACTTCCCGCGCTCACCATTATGCAATCACTTGGGCTAGAGACCTCTACTCAACGGCATTCTACACATGAAGGTTTGTGCTACATTTTTCTGTTTTTTTTATAACTTTGTGTAATGTATTTCAGGAGTAACATGTGAGTCAACTTGTACCAAAATTCCTGAAAACCCCCGGACACAGAGTACAGTTACGATATTCCCTAGCCGGGGTCGGAGGGTTAATGCCATTCTACAGGTACATAACACAGCTACGCTTGGGGATGTGCGGGAATGCGGGAAGCAGTCTGATTAACGAATATACGGTAGCCTAGCCTAGACGTTTTTCGGCCAAAACACCCGGGTTTCGAGGAATATATATATAATACATAGCCGGGGCTGGAGGGTTAACTATTGGAACTTGTTCGACTATTTCGATTTAGGGAATGTCTGACCTTATAGTTTCTGCATGAGAGGCTGCAATTTTGAAATATATAAACTTCCTAGTAGGCTACTTACCAAATTTAACCCTTAAAAGAGCGGCGCTCGACTTAAGTCGTGCACCAATTTGCAGCAAGTTAGGAGCATTATTAAGGCTTTTAACGGGTTAAAATCGAGTGCAAATGGCCGGGAGAGCAGCGGGCCAGACAGCTGACTCCCAGGGCTTACCGCCGCCCATTAACTCATGTTCCCTGTGTTCTCAAGAGGCCAGCAGTGTAGCCAGTAGTGAGCATAGCTGGGAAAAATATACCGATATATGCTAAACTTCCATGTTCGTGGCACCACTGCAAGAGAACCACTAGTGCTACGTAGCTCGTTCTGGTCTCATTTTAAAGCTTTTAGTGCCTAGTTTTTTCATAAATATTTTTTTTTTCATGCAGATGCTTGATTTATCATGCAGGAGGGCCTGAATATGCCCAAATGAGCCCAAAACACCCCGCTAGACAAGGGTTAATTGACTATTATAAATGCATAATAGAAATTGCTGTACTAATTCGTATCTCCAAATCATTTTCATTTGGGCAACTTTCCAGTCAAACAGTAGGCTGGATAGGCTTTCCCTAATGATAGGTCTTGTATTAAATTAGGCCTACTATCTTAACCCTCCCGCCCCGGCTACGCATTACATAAAAATTCCCCGAAATCCGGGTGTTTTGGCCGAAAAACGTCTAGGCTAGGCTACCGTATCATTGTTAAGCTGACTGCTTCCCGCATTCCTGCGCATCCCCAAGCGTAGCTGTGTTATTTACCTGTAGAATGGCATTAAGTAGAGCTCTCTAAGTCAAGTGCTTGATTTGTGATGATGATTTCATTGGAGATAACTTTATGGCCAAAACAGCCACTTTACACTACTTTTCGATACTTAACAACAACATACAGGCACACACGAACAAGCGACGCTCTCCTTCTTGTGGCCGGAGATGCGGGGCGTCGGTCCAGCCGGCTGTTGTTTACATGCGTCGGACCGACGCCTCGCACACGAAGCTCACAGGCTTTTAAGCAATGGTATAATGTTGTACCACCCGGGTTCCTGGGGGCAAAACATAATGGTACACACGTGTACCATCCGAGTTTGAAGGGTATACTTTTATATATGGTTATTTAAAATTGGCGCCTTGTATAAGCAGCCAATGGCAGATTAAAAAGAAGGCCAATATTCTGTTTCCGAAATATCAACGCTTGTAAAAATAATGTATGTGTCATATAATAATGTAAGAATGCATTACAAGTTTCTCTAAATAGCTTTTATTAATATATAATTATTTTAAAATGGTAAACATTGACATATTAAATTAATTTTGCCTCAACTAAATGGCATCTATATAATGTTGACTGATGTAAACAAACAACATGTCGTGGACTATCGAGAAGTACGCAAAGAAATATCGCATCACGTATAGCACCATATAAGTTTTAATAAGGGTTTTGTATCAATAATAATATCAAACACGGAAGCTGTAAGGTCTATAGACATTATTCATGCATACAAACGTTAATGTGATCTATAAACTAAGGATTTATAGCCTGAAAACTGAAGGCTATCAGAGACTCAAGTGCGATGTTTGCGTGAAATGATAAGTTATAAGTATCATTTATCATTTCATTCTAGTCGTTCCAACAATATTCTCTGACCCCAGTCACGCCATATTGCTGAACAGTTCGTGTAGACAGTAATTGTAATAGCATTTGTGTGTGCTTTAAACTGTCATAGACTTTAGTAGTGTTTACATTTATAAGGCCGAAATCACCTAGATATTGGAGACTACTGTATTGCATGACTAGTGATATTCGTGTGTATGCTGAAAATAGTGTTACATCAGTGCGGGCACGGTGACCAGATTCCAGAAGACCCCCATTGTTTCAGATCTGTGTTTTAGTGTTACTGTGCGTTACTGAGAATTTCTCATTATTTCTGGGAATCTGGTTCTGGTAGGCTAAGACTCAGAGCCCCCACCTCTTAACCTGGGAACAGCAAAGGTCCTCAATTAGGTAATTAATGACCTTTTTTTCTAGTTATTAAAAACGTACTCTATGGTGTATTATATGATATATAGAAGCAATAGAACTGTTAAAATGACCTGGGAAGTGTACATTAACCCGCTGAGCCCCAGCTAGTTATTAATAAATGTACCACCAGGTACAAAAACAGCAGGTTTTGATTTTTTTTTTCCAGAAACAATAGCGAATGGGTTAGGAATGAAGGAAAAACAAAAACAAAAAATTGGTCAAAAAGTGCAAAAAATGGTCCTACAGAGCCCCCGAAAACGGATTTTACAAGCAAGAGTAAAAAATTGAAGGCAATTTCTCCAAAAAAAAACATGTTTTTGCGCGCTCACGCACACGCGGTTGGACTTTGAGAGTTTTCAACCATCGGCATGGGTGCGTGGGATACTTACACAGTTTCCATACAAATCTGAGCCCTCTAGGTGCCATAGGACCTGAGTAATTGGGACCGGAGTGACACTGACGCAAACGTTGCGTCGCTGGGTTCTGGTGATCGAACATTGCCGACGCAACACGTGCGACGCTGGGATCCAGCGGGTTAAACTTAGCCTAGACCAGGGGTTCCCAAAGTGGTCGATATCGACCCCCAGGGGTCGACATCGACCTTCCAAGGGGTCAATGAATCGCCAGGGGTCGAAAGGGGGTCGATAAATGGCTAGGGGGTCTATGAATGGCTAGGTGAGGAACGTTTCAAAAGATGTAGACCCATCTCTATGTGAAAAGCTGAAAAGATGTAAGAATGCTCTGTTCTATTTGGCAGACCTATATTCAAAGTTTAATGAGGTACAGAAACGTCTGCAGGGTAAAGATGTTACCATTATTCAGGACAGGACAATTCTACTGGGCTTCCAAGGCAAACTAGGCTGGTTTAAAGCATCAATGGCACAGAGATTTTCAGTACTTTTCGAACTTACAACAGTCGGCAGAAAGTGAAAGCATTTCAGATGGTGACATAGAAACATACACACACCTGGACAAATTGATTGAAGACTTTAAAGTGCACTTTAAAGACCTGGAGAAAATGCAAGTGCCTGAATGAATTCTTACACCATTTGACTTGGAAATACAAAATGAAGACATTAACTCTACTAATACTAATATTAAGGTACTACTATAATTCAACATATTTATTGTATCATAATATGCATGTAATACGTGTCTTTTTTCACAACATATTATATTATTCTTATTATTAAATGTTTGGGGGTCGATGAATAATTTGAAACTTCATTAAGGGGTCAATGAGCTGAAGAGTTTGGGAATCCTTGGCCTAGACCAACATTCCTGTATTATTTTTTTTTTATTTTGTAAGGCTAGGCTAGGCTAGGCAGCTAGGCTAACCTAGCCTAGGCTACTCTTGAGATATACAAGATACTGTATATAGATTGCAGGAAATGCTGTTTTAGATACCTCAATTCTCAAAAAAAATCCTGGGGAGTGGGGGGCATGCCCCCTGACCTCTTTAAAGCACGCGCCTTTGGCACTCACCGCTCCGTTGTGCTATATATATATATATATATATACTTATATAGCCTATATATATATATATATATATATATATATATATATATATATATACAGGATAAATGTTTACCTATGGTCCCGTTAAAATATCCTCAAGTAACCTATTAACCTAAGAAGTGCGCATGGGGGGTATGAGACACCACACTCCTGTGCTGACGTATTTGAACTGTTCCCATCACTAACATCGTTATTTTACCATAAATAGCATTAATACTTATCCATATGTGCCTATTATAGGTTTATTATAAAGGTATTAACCTGTTACAACAATAAAACAAGTGGAAACAGTGTTTGGATGGTCAAAATCGGCGATACAGGCCAGAAGTTACATAATGTATGGCTGAGGCAACCTCCCTGCCCTCCTCCCCTCCCCTTGTCTGGAGAGACACTGTTACACAATAGTCTCTCTCTCGCTCTTTCCCACGCTTGGTAACAGTGATGACAACGCCCTGCTACCAACTTGCTAATGTTAGCACAAAAATAGACCACAGAATAAGGGAATAACAGGGAAAATAGGTGATAACTGAAGGAGGGGAGCAAAGTGGGGAAGGAGGGGAGGTGAAGGAGTGATATTTGGCATGGCCCAGGGGCAAAAAAATAAATAAAAACAAAAACAAAAAAATGGGGAGGTGTTTTAACCCTCCGTTCCCGGAAGGGCTCTTGAACGCCCATAAAAAAGCATATAACAGGTACCCGGAAGGTCTCTTAAACACCCATGACGTCACAGCCTGTGAGCTTGGTGTGCGAGGCGTCGGTCCGACGCATGTAAACAACAGCCGGCTGGACCGACGCTCCGCATCTCCGGCCACAAGAAGGAGAGCGTCGCTTGTTCGTGCGTGCCTGTATGTTGTTGTTAAGTATCGAAAAGTGGTGTAAAGTGGCTGTTTTGGCCATAAAGTTATCTTCAATAAAATCATCATCACAGCTCAACCAGTTGACTTAGAGAGCTCTACTTAATGCCATTCTACAGGTACATAACACAGCTACACTTGGGGATGCGCGGGAATGCGGGAAGCAGTCTGATTAACGAATATACGGTAGCCTAGCCTAGAAGTTTTTCGGCCAAAACATCCGGGTTTCGAGGAATATATATATAATACATAACCGGGGCTGGAGGGTTAAATGGATTTTTTTTTTCCCTTCCTCTTAAGAGTCTTCCCGCAGTCCGCCGGGGGAACTCTTAAGAGTCTCCCCGCAGTTCCCGGGTTAAAAACTGTTCAGGGGACTGGTTAGAACTTGTAGGATGTTAATTGAATGTCGGAAACCAGTATTTACTGAGAAATAACAGTCTTAAAATGCGCTATGGGTCACCCAGGGTCCCTGCCCTCTCTTTCCCAGGTAATGTTAAGTTATGACATAACTTATTATATATTATATAATATTAGGGTTAGGTTAGGACTTAACCCGAGATGGGAATAGCCTACCCAGGTATTTTTTACTCGGCCCAGGGAAAATAATAGACAAACAAATGTTCTAATCAAAGTTTATTCTTGAAACTTGGTACCGGTATGTATTTTAACCAGTACTCTATAGGCCTAGTAACTCATGTATCATATATGAAAGGATATAAATTAACCTCTGAAGTGCGCACGGGGGTAAATGAAAACCTCCCCCTGTGCTGACGTATTTGAGGTTTTTCGTCACTAAAATATTCATTGTACCATTAATAGCATTAATAATTATCCATATGCGCCTATTATGGGTTGATTATAAAGGTATTAACCTGAAACAACAATAAAACGAGTGAAAACAGCGTTTGGATGGTCAAAATCGGAGATATAGCCCGCGAGTTGTATAATGTATGGGTGAGGCAAGCTACCTTCCCGCCCATTTTCCCCAAGGCCACTGCGACACAGTCGATCGATACTCTCTCTCTCTCTCTTGCACTCGATGGCCATCAGTGATGACAACACCCTGCTTGCAACTCGCTAATGTTAGCACGAAAATATACCTCAGAATAAGGGAATAATAGGGAAAATAGGTGATAACTGAGGAATAGGAGGAAAGTGGGGAAGGAGGGGAGGTAGAGGACTGAGATTTTGCATGGCCCAGGGGCCAAACAAAAATAAAAAAAATAAAAAAATAAAAATAAAAAAAATATTTTTTTTTCGATGTAAAAAGTTGATTTTTAGTTTTACTTACTCAGGAGAGTCTTCCCGCAGTCCGCCGGGGGAACTCTTAAGAGTCTTCCCGCAGCTCCCGGGTTAAGTACCGGTATGTAATAGTTCTTGGAATGCAAATCTTTATTGGACAAAAGTTACAAAACTAAAACAGGGACTGCTAAGAATAATTTAAAAACCTGTTTTCAATGCCTATATTAGTGGACTTGAAATGAATCCCTTTGAGACTGAAGTGCAAGCAGCCAGCTCCCCTAGTATCCTGATTAAACACCAGTAAACATACATAACATCCCTTTTACTTACAATATTATTCATTCCTTTTAATAAATTTTGAGCATGTATTGTGCGTATATTTACCTTCACATCTCAAAATTTCTCTGGCGGCCAGGGGGGCGTAGCACCAAGTTGATCCTTGTAAGCTTAGAAAAATGATCCAGAACTTGATATTTTCTGTTTTGGCACCCTGATTGTGTAGGTGGACAGTGGAAGAAATTAAGCCTAGGCTAGTGGCTAGCCAGGTAAGTGTTATTTAGGCCTAGCCTTGGAGGTTAGATTACAGATATGATGATGCCTAGCCTACTTGTGGGAATAGGCCTAGGCTAGCCTAGGCTATAGGTATAGCCTAATATATTTTTATCGTAAATTTTGTTTCATAACCTACCGGTACCTTTGGATTTTAGTCTAGGCTAGCCTAACCTAGGCTAGGCTATAGCCTATGCCAAGCCTAGGCCTATTTAACCTAACATTCCTGTTACCTGTATTTTTTTTCTTTTAAAGACTAGCCTAGGCCTAAGAACATAAGAAAATGGGAGTCTGCAAAAAGCCGATCGGCCCATACAAGGCAGATCCCTGTGACCCTGTCACACCCAACCCCAATTATAGACCCATCTCACTAATACCTTGAGTACTGACCCCACCAAAACGGTCAGCTTAGGCTAACCTAGGTCCTAGCCTAAGCCTACTCTTAAGTTTTGGAATAGGCTTAGCCTAGTGCTGCCTAGGCCATGCCTAATTAAAAAAAAAAAAAATAGGCCTAAATTTTCACAATTTTGGTCTCCATATTTTCCATCTTGATGGCTTTTAAATTGCAGGAAATGCTGGGGGGCATACCTCTTTAAAGCTCACGCCTTCGGCGCGCTCCGTTGCGATATATATACAGTATATAGGCCTATGTATATATATATATATATATATATATATATATATATATATATACCGGTATATATATATATATATATATATATATATATATATATATATACCGATATATATATATATATACTGTATATATATACCGGTATATATATATATATATATATATATATATATATATAGCCTATGGCCTAGCCTAATTAAAAAAAAATAATAATAAATTAACACAATTTTGGTCTCCATATTTTCCATCTTGATTGCTTTTAGATTGCAGGAAATGCTGTTTTAGACACCTAAATTCTCAAAATTTTACGGGGGGGCATGCCCCCGGACCCCCCTAGGCCAGAAAATATAGTCGAAATAGACGGGAACGTAAGTGCGAGCGCACCGATCACCCTATGTAAACAATACGACCGTACGCTCGAACTCTACATCCATCCAAAATAAAGTATCAAAATGCTAAGGGAATGTTTTTTCTAGGCTAGGCCTAAATACTTAAACTTCGGGACCCATGGTACCACACCGAGACCGCCACACGTCCTTTTAAACCTGCCATAGCCTATGACTATGAAGGGAAGCAAGGGCATAGAAAACAAAATAGGGAAAATAGGCCTAGGCCTAAAATAGGGACCTGGCCTATAGCCTAGACTCGGTCCCATGGCGGTTGGGCCGCATCCCGATTGGGCGCCTGGCCGTCGATCCGCCGCCCATGTAGTGTTTACATTACTCGTATGCTGGCAATCACGTTCTCGTCTATTTTGACTGCCATGGGATACAGTAATGGGTTGAGGGGGGACTTTGCCCCCCTCACGACTACATCATAGCATAGGCCTATACCCTATATTGCCAGCAGGGGGGCAAATAACAAGTTAGCCGCAGCCCAACCGACTGTACATCATAGGCTAGACTCCCCCTCCCTGGGACCTGGGTCCCCCCCCCTCAACCCATCATGTATCCAATTTAGCCTAGGCCTACCCCATAATTTCCCTTACATAAGAACATAAGAACCTAGAACCTTAAGAAATAAGAACCTTACCTAGCCTACTACCCAATAAATGGCGCCATTTGACACTAGGCCTATGATCTATCTTCAGATTGATGGGTAATGGGTAAGTAAATGAAAATAAATGGTCAAAATAAAATGGTTAGGTTCATGCTGAACCTAGGACCCAGATCACATGTTGGCCAGGAACAACTTCAGTCACTAGGTATGATCAATGTCTCTGACAGGGCCAAACAAATCAGGGTCACTAATGCCTTCAAAATTTTCTATGACAGAGCTCCAGAGTATTTGAAGAATGATTTTGTTAAAGCAAATGAGAGGAGTGGACATAATACAAGAAACAGGATGTTTAATTTTAAGGTCCCGAGAATCCAAGGACAGGGTAAGCAAACTTTCTTCTTCACCGCCATCAAAGACTGGAACGACCTACCCCAGTCAGTCCGTGAAAAGAGAACACTGTATTACTTCAGACGTAGCCTGAAGGAACACCTGAACCGGACAGCTGCGAGAAGGGAGCACCAAGCTTATGTCTACTACTAAATGCGACATAAGAGATAGACAAACCAAACTGAAATGATTACTGATTACTGATATTTACTATAGGATGTAAGCCTGTAAGGTATCTTAAAATAACCCCCTAGCAATACTTTCTCTAAAGTATCTATTTCTTTATCCTCCCCATTTTCCCCAGCTAACCTAATCCCACAAGGACCCCAATGGAAATACGCCTAACGGCCTTATTGGGCTATCCTTAGTTCTTCTTCTTCTTATTGTTTAAATGTGCAGTTTGCTTGGAGGGTTGTGTTTTTTTTTTGTTTTTTTTTATATATTCCAACTTACTTCCTCTCGGGCATAGGCTGAGAGCCTTAACATTCACCGCTTTACAATGAACAGTGAAGCCCGTGAGGTCTTGTTCCAGTCTAGGGAGTGAGACATGTGAAGCACGTAGAGTACCTGTACAACGAGCACCTGCCATCTTGCCTTCACATGAGGCACGGTGCTCACTCATGGCCCGAAACGACCCCATCTCTGAAGCCACCTCGTTCCCGTGCTTCACTGTCTCAACCCCTACACTCGGACTCTCACACTTACACACACACACAACGCCACCTGTTGAGCAGATAACTCACCAGGCATTGCACCCCTTAGCATATTTTGAATATGGGAATATTCATACAGTGCTATTTAATCAGGGAACAATGAGGGTATTTTATTGACGTTTTGGTGGGCTTGTGGTAATGCACTGACACTAGGTACAGCACAAATTCCATCCCAATAATATCTTCCCATTGAAACATCGGGATTTGAACCCGGGACCTTTGGATTACCAGGCCAGTGGCAAGACCACTCCACCACACCTCCCCTCCAGATTACTGCACAGGCGTTTTAGGAGGGTTGAAAAGAACAATTGTTAGTATAATAGGGGTTAGGAGAGATAGTAAAGGTGGATTTTATACTACTGTACTGTATATGGGGGGTAAGTTTGTCGTTGTCTTTTGAGGTCAGGGTGATTTAAGTCTAGGTGAGGGTGAGGTCAGAGATGATTATGATGATCAGTTGTAGTACAGTACAGTACTGCTCTGTGTGTACTGTGTGATTCAAGTCAAGGTGAGGGTGAGGTCAGAGATGATGATCAGTGGTGATACAGTACAGTACTGCTCTACAGTATGTGTACTGTGTGATTTAAGTCAAGGTGAGGGTGAGGTCAGAGATGATGATGATGATGATGATGATCAGTGGTGGTATAGTACAGATTCAGTTGGATGGTAATTTTATATGCTTGTGATTTTGTTTGTTGTTCTGATGTAGGTTCCTAGGGCTGATGCAATGACATGTTTACTGTGCTGTGGTAGGTCTCCTCCACCTAGGATATGCTTGATGTTGAATGTTCCTCCTTGTTGGGTTACTACACTTCTGAGGTGGGTGCGGGCACCGTAATGTCTGTGGCAGTGGAGTAGATAATGCTCCACTGTCTCAGGTGTGAGGCAGTACGGGCAATTTTCATTTGCTTGCAGTCCCATCCTGTATATATGCCCTCCCAGTCAGGTGTGTCCTGTTCTGAGGCGGAGAGCCGCGGTGTTTAAGGCTTTGTTCTTGTAGATGGAGTGTTTCCACACTGACCACTCTGACTTGATGTTACTGTATTGTGTGCCAGCTATGGTTATTTTCCACTCTTCCTTAAAGTCTTGGAGTGACGTCTTCTCTGAGGATGTTTGTCCGGTCGGTTGTGGTGTAGGGTATGACTGTTGTTAGGTGGAAGGAGTGCATCCCTTTGAGTTTGGCTAGTCCATCCACTATTTCATTATGGAGGATGTCAATGTGGCTGGGTACCCATTGGAGGGATATTGTATATCCTTGAGAGTGGAGGGTGGTGAGGAGTTGGATCATAGGGTAGCCTATACTATTTCCTTGTTTGTCTTGGTGTTATAGTTGATGGCTTGTATGGCACTTTTGGAGTCACAGCAAATGGTGTAGGCACTTACTGGGAGGGTGTTGATGATCTCAAGTGCTTAGTTGGAATTATGCAGGGCTGGTACATGTCATATTTGTAACATACTATGTGGTACCAACTCTGTAAATTGCTAACTGAATAAATGTTGTTGTTATTATTATTATTATTATTATTACCCTATTATTATGTAAATGCAAATCCACTCAAATCATGAAAAACAATAAAACATTAGCCTAGCCTATAGCCGCTATAGCCTAGGCCTAGGCTAGCCTATTCTTTGAAAACAAAATAAGAAAACTTAGTAAATAAGGCTGCTCTAGCTGTCTTGAATGCTACCAAAGGTAAATGAAGTACAAAAGGAATCGGAAAATTTTTATTTTAATACCACAAATTTTCAGAGGGTTTTTTTATAAACAAAATTGGTCATTTGCATCAATATATAGTGTTTGTAATTAATTAGAAATCTCGGGAAAACCTATTTTCCCCATTAGGCCTATCGATCGATGTTGAGACAGCCCCTCGATAGTGATTTGAAAAGACATTAGCCTAACCTAACAACCTTACCTAACCTAACCTAGTATTATGAGTGGGGGCTGCCGCCCCCACACCCCCGCTGGTTGAGTACTAATCCCTTAATAAAAAACCAAAAAATTGGCTGTCGATTACGCTATACGAAGGTGAGAGAAAAGGCGAGAGAAAAGTCGATTAGTCTATGGTGTTTACTCTGCAATCTTCAGCTTGATTGTACATTGATAACGGGAAAGTACTGTATTGACAACCTTGTTACGAAAATAAAATTTTAGTACCATACTTTTATATTAGGTTTGGAAAAATGTTATTTTAATACCACAAATTTTCCGAGTGTTTTTTATAAAAGAAATTGTTCATTTGCATCAATATACTGTATAGTGTTTGCAATTAATTAGAAATCTCGGGAAAACCTATTTTCCCCATTAGGCCTATTGATCGATGTTGAGACACGAACCCGATAGTGATTTGGAAAGACATTAGCCTAACCTAACAACCTTACCTAACCTAACCTAGTATTATGGGTGGGGGCTGCTGCCCCCACACCCCCGCTGGTTGAGTACTAATCCCTTAGTAAAAAAAAAAAAAAAACCTTGGCTGTCGACAGTCGATTATACGAAGGTGAAAGAAAGTCGATGAAGTCTACGGTGTTTACTATGCACTCTTCAGCTTTGATTATACATTGATAACGGGAAAGTACCGTATTGACAACCTTGTTACGAAAATTAAAATTTGATACCATACTTTTATATTAAGTTTTTCCGAGGGTTTAACACATTTTCATATGATCTTTAGAGCTATCGATAACTGGAAGTACCGTATTGACAACCTTGTTACGAAAAATAAATGTTAGTACCATACTCTTTTATTAGGTTTTGCCGAGGGTTAAAACTAATTTTCGGTTAATATACAGGAGACGCAACAATGTGTTTTTCAGGTATTTTTTTTGGTATTTTGATTTTGTTTTTGGTGTTTTAGTCGTATCTAGTGATGAAATTGAATGGGAATTAAGCATTTACCCATTATCCATCAATCTAAAGACACGCCCCCCGATAGTGGGGAGGGCTATGAAGATCAGGGAAATTGAGGGGTAAAAAGCGTATAGAACACTATAGAACACGATAATACACATTTGTAACCCAAATTTGGCTCGGGTTTGTTCAATTTCCAGACTCATAAAACCCAATTTTTGAAAACCCGAGCCAAGTTTTGACGAAACTTGGCTCGGATTTAACAAATGTAAAAATGAAAAAAACACAGTAACCTTGGTAAAATATTGGCTCGGGTTTTGTCAATTTCCAGACCCATAAAACCCGACTTTTTGAAAACCCGAGCCAAGTTTTGACGAAACTTGGCTTGGATTTAACTAATTTAAAAATGAAAATAACACAGTAACCTTATTAACATGTTGGCTCGGGTTTTGTAAATTTCCATACCCATATAACCCGACATTTAGAAAACATGAGCCAAGTTTTGACGAAACTTGGCTCGGATTTTACTAATGTTCATGTTAAAATTACACAGTAACCCTAATAAAATCTTTGTTTGGGTTTTCATAAGGTTAACAATAGCCTAACCTAACGAAGTAAGAATGGGGGTTAACATTAGCCTAACCTAACAACCTTACCTAACCTAACCTAGTAAGAATGGGGTTAATATTAGCCTAACCTAACCTAACCTAGTAAGAATGGGGTTAATATTAGCCTAACCTAACAACCTTACCTAACCTAACCTAGTAAGAATGGGGTTAACATTAGCCTAACCTAACAACCTTACCTAACCTAACCTAGTAAGAATGGGGTTAACATTAGCCTAACCTAACAACCTTACCTAACCTAACCTAGTAAGAATGGGGTTAACATTAGCCTAACCTAACAACCTTACCTAACCTAACCTAGTAAGAATGGGGTTAACATTAGCCTAACCTAACAACCTTACCTAACCTAACCTAGTAAGAATGGGGTTAACATTAGCCTAACCTAACAACCTTACCTAACCTAACCTAGTATTATTGGTGGGGGGTGCCGCCCCCACACCCCTGCTGGTTGGGTACTGGCTGAAAAACTTATTGTTTTACAGTAGGCCTATGTATTTTATTTTATTTTTGTTCTCCCTTATAGGCTAATACATTTCAGCTCTTAATGATATATATAGCAATGATGTATAGCGTATGCTCTACCGGACCTATTAGGCCTAAAAAGATCGATGGGCTAACTGTCGGTCCAAAACATCAGTATAACCAACTAGCCCTTGCATGCCAGTTTAATCCTATGCGAAAAAATCTGTTACTTTATGTTACTTTGCGATGACCCATTAAGATTCCCGAGCTAGCTGTGGTCCGGCTCCTTTATGTTGTCCCAACCAACCAACTAACCTTAATGAACAGAGGAGGTACTGGGCTGCCTGGCTGGCCGGTGGAGGCTCGATCACCACTTATCTAAGCATCTTGGTCAACAGCTGGTGGATTTTTGTTTAGAATTTTTCCATGTAAAACAAGTGTATGTGCATTTCAAAACCAGCTGTCCTTGTCAGCTGTATTTGAACACTGGTTATTGCACTTTGGACAGTTTACACTTATTGGAAGGCGAAAAGGTCTTAAGCAGCCTCAGTGTTTTTTAAAGACGGTGGAAAAAGCTTTGATCGGCTCACACCCTCTACACAAGCTGGCCAGAGTCAAACTGACAGCTTATATCCTGGGCCACCTGTTTTCCAAATCATGGCAGCACCTGATTGGTCGATAGACATCACGTGTCAGTGAACTCGAGTACTCTTGGCATGAATTAGGTAGGGCGATTACTTTGGCTACGACGCCACCAGTATAGTTCATTGCATTCGCCACCAGATGTCTCAGTTGTTGACTGACAGTCACACAAAAGAAGTCTCCCAGATGAAGACGAAAAAGAAGAAGTGTAAACAAACCCTTAAAACGTAAATATCCATATAATATGTATTATGTTAGTTTCCCGGGAATGACACCTACATCAACAATTTGGAGAAAAATCGCTTAATCACATGCTATTGAGCTTAATTTTTTACCAATATTGTAGCGCCTCCTGTATATTGACCTAATTTTCTTATGATATTTATAGCATATAGATTCAATATTTATCTTCAAATATATCAACAAAATTTGTGGTATTAAAATAACATTGAACCTTAGGTTTTTCCGAGGGTTTAACACATTTTCATATGATCTTTAGAGCTATCGATGACTGAAAGTACCATATTGACAACCTTGTTACGAAAAAGACATTTTAGTACCATACTTTTTATTAGGTTTTGCCGAGGGTTAAAACAAATTTTCTTATGATCTTTAGAGCATATAGATTCAATATTTATCTTCAAATATATCAAAAAAAAATCGGTCAATATTTACGAGTCACACCACAGCTGGAATCTCATTTCTAAGGGTAGTTTTGGGTTCCTATCATTCTATGCTTCATTGCTATATACTTTTTATCCACCGGAAATTTTTTTTTTTTCTTGGGTTTTTTTATTTTTTTTTTTTTTTTTTTTTTTAGGCCTAGCATTAACCTAACCTAAAAACCTAACCTAACCTAACCTAAAAACCTAACCTAACCTAACCTAAATGTATTTGGGGGCTATTAGGTTAGGTTAGGTTAGGTTTTTTGGTTAGGTTAATCCTAAAAAAAAAAAAAAAAAACCCAAGAATTTTTTTTCTTTTCCGGTGGATAAAAAGTATATAGCAATGAAGCATAGAATGATAGGAACCCAAAACTACCGTTAAAAATGAGATCCCAGCTGTGGTGTGACTCGTAAATATTGACCAAAAAATCGTGGTATTAAAATAACATTAAACCAAGGAATCTTCAGTGACACCTTACCCGGTCCTGTTTAAACTCCTGCTGCCTGCGGCGGCGCGGCCAGAGCTGAGAGTGAGAGCCTGAGACTCTGAGAAGCAATGGTCTCAAGGTATTCCCCGAATCTAATAAACCCTCCCACAGGGATGTATGGCATGTAACGTACAGTATCTATGTAACGGTGATGTGGAGAACATCAATAATTTTACTTTGTGTTGTCCTACTTATGTGGAAGAATGAGTGAAGGAGCCAAATTTACAGCAACCATATATGAAAGAAGATAATCAAATGATTCTAACATTTATTTTTGAGGAGGAAAACGGGCCGCGGCGGTCAAGTGGAGAGCACGCTCACATGTGAATCTGCTTGACTTGGGTTCAATCCCAGCCGTGGCGGACATTTAGTGGGTGTGGTGGTACATCATAGCATGTATATCATGTTTGTACCCAGTCGGGGGACACCTCGACTATTAACACGCATACCAAAGCCATTCCAAAAGCTTCTTCTATCTACAATGACCCTTCTCTGCTATTTACACTCTCCCGGCCGTATGGTCCTAGTGTACTATCTGATGGTGTTAACCCCTTCCTTACTGAGGATATAATTTGTGTTATTCCCGCTATGTTGAAATGATTTTATGCAGCTTAGGAGGAAGCCGTGGTAGTTAAAATGGATTATCGAGATAAAATTGAAGCGTTTTAATTGTTACACATCCTCCCTAAGTTGGATAAAATCGTCTAATAATATCCAGATTATAATGACAAGGACAACTCGGTACTAAAAGGGTTAATGGGTTTCGAAATGTAAGAACGGGAGTAAAGGAGACTAAAATGCCTCAGAACGAGAAGCCCACCACAGAAGCCACGAACGAACACCACACAGAAACACCAAAGGAAAGGTCCACAGAACGAAAGGACCAGCTGACCGAGCCAGCCATTTCAGACAGGCCCAAGCCCGCAGGGCTAAGCAGCTCCTGGCTGCACCCTTTTACCTTTTCTAAACTGACCATTTTCCACACCTCACGTACACTAACCCCCTCGTGTCCTACACTCCTAACTACAAAGATGATGAACAGGAATATACATTCATATTAAAAACACCCATGCCCTGTCCCGACGTTGAGCCAATGCCAACACATCAGACAGCCATAATTATATCTATGTATGTTCTTACATCCGAGTAGATGTTATATATCTTAGAAGTTAAAACACCCACGCTTGTCCCTAGACCTCGTATATCATTTTCCATGACGAGTATAGATATATGTAACCCGTGCTCAGTCGCCCCTTGCATTGTTCCTCTAGTAACTAAGTATTAATATTAACATTCCCTAACATCTTGTCTTGCCAGACTAAGCTTCTGAAGACCCATCGCCCCATAAATCTATGTATGCAATCCTTAGGTTAAGTATTTTTATCCGCCATTGTGTTCACCTTTTTCCATTTACTTTCCACAATTGTCATACGTCTTCCCCTTGCCTCCTTCGTATCCACAGCCCACACTACGCCAATTTACTTCGTGTCTTACACCTCTTACACCAACCAGAGATTGTATAAGATAACCTGGTTACCAGTATCTGTCATAAGTACCCCGAAACAATAACTAAGTACCCCTACGAACTGCCGCTGTTGTTGGTATTATATTTAACCTAACAAGTGCGCATGGGGGTAATTGAAAACGTCCCCCTGTGCTGACGTATTTGAGGTGTTTCCGTCACTAAAATATTCATTGTACCATTAACCTCTGAAGTGCGCACGGGGGTAATTGAAAACGTCCCCCTGTGCTGACGTATTTGAGGTGTTTCCGTCACTAAAATATTCATTGTACCATTAATAGCATTAATAATTATCCATATGCGCCTATTATGGGTTGATTATAAAGGTATTAACCTGAAACAACAATAAAACGAGTGAAAACAGCGTTTGGATGGTCAAAATCGGAGATATAGCCCGCGAGTTGTATAATGTATGGGTGAGGCAAACTGCTTTCCCGCCAATTTCCCCCAAGGCCACTGAGACAGTCGATCGATACTCTCTCTCTCTCTCTTGCACTCGCTTGCCATCAGTGATGACAACACCCTGCTTGCAACTCACCAATGTTAGCACGAAAATATACCTCAGAATAAGGGAATAATAGGGAAAATAGGTGATAACTGAAGGAGAGGAGGAAAGTGGGGAAGGAGGGGAGGTAGAGGACTGAGATTTTGCATGGCCCAGGGGCCAAAAAAAAATAAAAATATAAAAAAATAATTTTTTTTTTTTTTTTTTTTTTCGATGTCAAAAGTTGATTTTTTATTTTACTTACTCTCAAGAGTCTTCCCGCAGTCCGCCGGGGGAACTCTTAAGAGTCTCCCCTCAGCTCCCGGGTTAATAGAAAACGCAGTTCCCAGGGCCAACTAATAGTATCCATAACCCTCGGACTGATCACATAACTCTATCTTTTCCAGACTCATATACCACCCCATAGTTGCATTCCCCGGTAGCATATTTTGGCTAACGTATTCTACTGCCTTTTCAAACTTCCATATCAATTGTAGCCTAATGCCACCCCCACGCCCAGGGACCTTAGGGGCAAAATTTCCCTGTAGCCCTTGAACTCTCCCCCCCTCTCATTAAGAATTCCCGCGCTTCTCGACTCTTGTCCGACCTAGCCTCTCTCTCATACCTCTTGAAGATCCTTGAATTGTCCGTTGCTAACGCTCTCCAACCTTTTATATATATACTCCTATCCAGCCTACCTTCACTTAGTAGGCCAGAACAACATTAGAACTTTACTAGCCCCTTGCATGTCATCTATTCTCTTACAACACATTCACAACCCTGCACCCAATGGTCGTCGGTGCGAGGCTAGCCGCCCCGCCAGTAACTAACTTCTATTGCCATACTTCCAGATAAATGTGGCAGAGTTAGCAACCCAGTCTCCACCACATCCAGCAAACCCTACAATTAACAACCAGCCGAGTAAAACCAGCTAGCTAAGGCACCTTCGGTTTTGGTATTAAAGACACCCACATCTGTCTCATACACAGAGGGTTATTACAAACACTGGTGATATGGCAAGCCCCTAGCCACAGCCGCCGGACGACTATCACAGAGAGAGGGCGCCCAGCTCCCCCTTTTTGCCCACCCGAGGAGGGAGACCCCCACCCCCGCGGAGGTATACCTGGCCCCTGTTTTGACTTTCGAGTCATTGCCAGGTAGCACAGGAATTCTTCCTATCAATGAACTAACCATGAATGACTAACACCTTTACTAACCTCTATTAACTCACAATAAACCATTTACCTTTCTTGCATGCTCTGATCACTAAATTAGCACCTCGGCTATACCATAGAATGAAGATTGAACAATCTAGAGAGACGTTCCTATCACAGCTGTCCCCATCCTCCTCGCAAAGTAGATCCAGTCTCTCTCCCCTAAATACGTCCAGTATAGCCAAAATAGTACCTCTTACTAAGGCTCAGTTATATGAAAATATAAAGGCTTCCTATAGCCCTGTGCCACAACAGTAAATACCATCTTACCTAGTCTCCATTTCTATTGAGAGCTCAATTAAGTTCATAAGACTCGAGATCCCTACTGTCTACAGGGTCCAGAACCGAGCCTATAAATCTAACTCCCGCCCCCAGTCAAATCAGTTGAAAGCTAGACACCAACCAGGGGTCACTACCCTGCAGTTAACTTCTAGCTCTGCCCTTGTGTTGTTCCGGAGTGAGATCCCAGAGCCGGCAGACTCCGTGGCAGATTTGGATAGAAGGACCTGCCCACGTATTTAAGAACTTCACACATATGGCCACCCTGGACGGCCGCGGAACCAGTCGTTAGCCCCCAACATCATGGACGCAAGATAACCAGGACCAGACTCATCAGATACTACTCAAGATTCTCTCTAGCAGTACTACATATTACTGTGCTGTTTAGAGATTCACTAATTAATATTTCTACGAAGTGGCTAAGACCTTGCCCAGTAATTCATACTTAACCATTCCATTTGGGACGTACTAAGCGATCAGTGTTCTTTAATTAACAGGCGACCTTGACTCTCGTAATTACCTTATTCAGATATTAAAACTCTAGTGATATCTAACGTTCGCCCACTGATTTGCGTTCTATGTATTTCTGAAACAAGGATATAAAACTTAGATCAGTACCCCCCTGAGGTTACAAGAATTCCCGTGCTCTAAAATACGCGTGTCTATTCTAGTCTGTGAATTACTACTTGTGCACCAGAGCCACCAGTAAGAAATCTAACAGTGAATATGATTCTATAAGTAACATTGATGGTCTTCGGTATATAAACCTGTTAAATCAAAGCCAGTGATCAGAAGATTAATACCTGAACGTTGGAAGTGGGAGACTAGGCTCCATCCAGATCCACTTATGCTAGTGTTGTTCGATTCTATTATATTGTCTTACACAAGTATTCTGCAGTGGTATATTAATAAACGTGATCGTGTAACTTGCTACCATGTGTTTCTTTGTGTTCTCTATTCCTCATATCTTGTATTGTGCATGCAGCCTTATATACCCAGTCAATTAGAACTCACATTACCCAAGTTAAACCTGTAGAAAAACAGGGCATAACATTGGCGGCAGCGGTGGTTCTTGATTCGGATAAAAGGTTGCATTACACTGCAAGTTTGGAACAGTAGAAGCATGGCAACATCGCGAAATCTTCAGCCACTCGCACACATTCCCAAGTATGATTTAAACACGTATGATATCACCAGTTACTTAGACATAATAAAGCCAGTATACGATGTGGTATTTTATAATGACCGCGAAAAAATCGCCTGGGCAATTTTGCATATTATACAGTTGGGAGAAGCCGTTTCCCAACTTGTTGATAAGCCTACCTTTAAAGAATTTATCCACCAAATGGTGGCACAGAATACGCCAGAGAGTACCTGGAACCAGTTTCGATCCTTCGTGATCCGGACCTTAGATCCACTTTTGGGTTCCCCCGTCGCCCCCAAAATAATAAAAGTCGACGAGATCAAGTATGAAGGGGATATAAATGTGACCCTCATACAACTCTACAGACACGTGAGGACCACATATAGCTATGAAGATTACGACCAACAAAATGAACTCTTATTCACCGCTTTGTTAAACATCCTCCCACCCCACATCACCGCCCATCTCGACCCGTATGGCTTATTCGAAGAACATATGCTCTCCATCAGAGAAGAATGCCTACGCAGTTCGATGAATCCCCTATCCAACCCTTCAGCCCCTATCCAAGACTCCGTGCACCCTTCCAAAATGACTTCTGGTGAAAGTCCAACCCCAGTGCACTCTTCCTTGCCTCTATCCTCTCCGACCATCCCTAACTCTTCCCCCACCAACCCTCCGCAGCCCCCCCAACAAGCCCCGTATTCTAGCTATGCCTACCTATGTAGGCCTACCACAACCTATTTTCCCCATGACCCCAGAAATGTTCAGCTATCCCCCCACCAACAAAATTTCCCTTGTGACAGTTTTCCGTCGGTAGCTTGTGACCGTTTTCAGTCGGTAGCTCCCTTCCACCCCCACACAGTTCACACCCCTAGAAAACGTCGAAACCCCACACTCGTCTCGCCCTCTCATGTCAAACGAACTCGCCAGTCCCAGATAACCTCTAACCAGACCGAGACTGCCACCAAGAAAATTCCCCAAACTCGTCCTGTTAATGTCAAAAAAACCCACCAACCCCAGATAACCGCTAACCAGACCGTGACTGCCACCAAGAAGATTCCCAAAATTCGTCCTGTTAAAAACCCCAAATCAATACATCAGTCCTCTACCAATAACCCCTGTTCTACACCTAACTCTTCCCCCACCAACCCGCCGCAGTCCCCCCAACAAATCCCGTTTCCTAACTCGCTCACCTCTCACCACCCTGACCCTCCCACACGCGCCGTTAATCCTCCCCTCACGCGTGACGACCTAGGGACCCAACTATGTTCCCCCCCTTCCCCCAGAAATACTCAGCTATTCCCCCACCAACAAAATCTCCCTTGTGACAGTTTTCCGTCAGTAGCTCCCTTCCACCCCCCCACAATTCACACCCCTAATAAACTTCAAAACCCCACACTTGACTCACCCCCTCATGACAGACAAACCCACCAACCCCAGATAACCTCTAAACAAACCGTCACTGCCACCGACACACCCCACCACTCTGATCCTCCCACACGCGCCGTTAATCCTCCCCTCACGCGTGACGACCTAGGGACCCAACCATGTTCCCCCCCCTTCCCCCAGAAATACTCAGCTATTCCCCCACCAACAAAATCTCCCTTGTGATAGTTTTCAGTCAGTAGCTCCCTTCCACCCCCCCACAATTCACACCCCTAATAAACTTCAAAACCCCACACTTGACTCACCCCCTCATGACAGACAAACTCACCAACCCCAGACAACCTCTAAGCAAATTGTTACTGCCACCGACACACCCCACCACTCTGATCCTCCCACACGCGCCGTTAATCCCCCCCTCACGCGTGACTCCCACCAAAGTGATTTCCCCCCCTCATGCGTACCGAACACCTGCTCACCAGTCGGTCCCCCCCCATCATGAGCCCAGCTAAACTTTCAACCTCCCCCTCTTCACCGTTACCCCACCCGCCCCCAATTCCCCCCCCAAAGATCCCGCTCGACGAAATACCACTCCCATCCCAATCCAACCACAAAACTTTTTCCACCTTGGCTAAACCCAAAAATACTCTCTCTCTCGCCCCAAACAACATAATCAACCTCTCAACTTCAACCACTCCTCGAAATCCCATCCATGTCTCTCCCGGAAATAAAATCAGTCTAGATTCAACCCCTCTCAAACCACAACCCTGCCTGCCCAGACCCCCCCCCACCATCTCCCTATCAAATCCCCACACACCAAACTTCCAAACCACCCGATCATAGTAAACACTCAACCTTCAGCCTTACTCACCCTTCCCCAAACCCCACTCACGACCACAACTCTCTACACAATTCAACCCCTCCCCAGCACCAACCTCTTCCGCAACAACAACCCCGACTCGACCTGCCCGTTTCATCTTTAAAACCCCCCTATCACTACCCCCGACCGAAACCACTTAGACCCCCCCTCCAAAACTGGCCCCGGGCCAGTTCGCCCCCAGACCCACATTCCTAACGACAAGAACTAACGGTATATCCACCCCGCCCTTCCAAAGTGAAAGTGAACCACCACCCCCTATTACCAGACCGTCACCCAGACTAACAGCGACTCTAAATACCCCCCCCCCCCCCTGATGATGATGAGGAGATTATTGTACTAAATTGTTTTGAATATTTTTAATTCCTAAGCGATTGGGCATGATTCTATAAATTTACATGTTTTCCATATACTGTATATATTTTTTTTTTTTCCTTAGTCATACTACTTTTCTTGTTACCTACACTTTTCTGACTATCTTTTAAATTTGCTTTATACATTGTTAAACACTTTACCTCTTCTTAATTTCCTGTGTTCTTAATTATCTGTCCTTCTTAAATTTACATGTTTTCCATATACTGTATATATTATTTTTTTCCCTTAGTCATACTACTTTTCTTGTTAACCTACATTTTTCTGACTATGCTTCTTTTTACTTCACCCTTGAGGCTCGAGGACGAGCCTATAATGAAGGAGAGGGAAGTAAAATGCCCCAGAACGAGAAGCCCACCACAGAAGCCACGAACGAACACCACACAGAAACACCAAAGGAAAGGTCCACAGAACGAAAGGACCAGCTGACCGAGCCAGCCACTTCAGACAGGCCCAAGCCCGCAGGGCTAAGCAGCTCCTGGCTGCACCCTGTTTCCTTTTCTAAACTGACCATTTTCCACACCTCACGTACACTAACCCCCTCGTGTCCTACACTCCTAACTACAAAGATGATGAACAGGAATATACATTCATATTAAAAACACCCATGCCCTGTCCCGACGTTGAGCCAATGCCAAACACATCAGACAGCCATAATTATATCTATGTATGTTCTTACATCCGAGAAGTAGATGTTATATATCTTAGAAGTTAAAACACCCACGCTTGTCCCTAGACCTCGTATATCATTTTCCATGACTAGTATAGATTATTATGTAACCCGTGCTCAGTCGCCCCTTGCATTGTTCCTCTAGTAACTAAGTATTAATATTAACATTCCCTAACATCTTGGCTTGCCAGACTAAGCTTTCTGAAGACCCATCGCCCCATAAATCTATGTATGCAATCCTTAGGTTAAGTATTTTTATCCGCCATTGTGTTCACCTTTTTTCCATTTACTTTCCACAATTGTCATACGTCTTCCCCTTGCCTCCTTCGTATCCACAGCCCACACTACGCCAATTTACTTCGTGTCTTACACCTCTTACCCCAACCAGAGATTGTATAAGATAACCTGGTTACCAGTATCTGTCATAAGTACCCCGAAACAATAACTAAGTACCCCTACGAACTGCCGCTGTTGTTGGTATTTATATTTAATAGAAAACGCAGTTCCCAGGGCCAACTAATAGTATCCATAACCCTCGGACTGATCACATAACTCTATCTTTTCCAGACTCATATACCACCCCATAGTTGCATTCCCCGGTAGCATATTTTGGCTAACGTATTCTACTGCCTTTTCAAACTTCCATATCAATTGTAGCCTAATGCCACCCCCACGCCCAGGGACCTTAGGGACAAAATTTCCCTGTAGCCCTTGAACTCCCCCCCCCCCCCCTCTCATTAAGAATTCCCGCGCTTCTCGACTCTTGTCCGACCTAGCCTCTCTCTCATACCCTCTTGAAGATCCTTGAATTGTCCGTTGCTAACGCTCTCCAACCTTTTATATATATACTCCTATCCAGCCTACCTTCACTTAGTAGGCCAGAACAACATTAGAACTTTACTAGCCCCTTGCATGCCATCTATTCTCTTACAACACATTCACAACCCTGCACCCAATGGTCGTCGGTGCGAGGCTAGCCGCCCCGCCAGTACTAACTTCTATTGCCATACTTCCAGATAAATGTGGCAGAGTTAGCAACCCAGTCTCCACCACATCCAGCAAACCCTACAATTAACAACCAGCCGAGTAAAACCAGCTAGCTAAGGCACCTTCGGTTTTGGTATTAAAGACACCCACATCTGTCTCATACACAGAGGGTTATTATAAACACTGGTGATATGGCAAGCCCCTAGCCACAGCCGCCGGACGACGATCACAGAGAGAGGGCGCCCAGCTCCCCCTTTTTGCCCACCCGAGGAGGGAGACCCCCACCCCCGCGGAGGTATACCTGGCCCCTGTTTTGACTTTCGAGTCATTGCCAGGTAGCACAGGAATTCTTCCTATCAATGAACTAACCATGAATGACTAACACCTTTACTAACCTCTATTAACTCACAATAAACCATTTACCTTTCTTGCATGCTCTGATCACTAAATTAGCACCTCAGCTATACCATAGAATGAAGATTGAACAATCTAGAGAGACGTTCCTATCACAGCTGTCCCCATCCTCCTCGCAAAGTAGATCCAGTCTCTCTCCCCTAAATACGTCCAGTATAGCCAAAATAGTACCTCTTACTAAGGCTCAGTTATATGAATATATAAAGGCTTCCTATAGCCCTGTGCCACAACAGTAAATACCATCTTACCTAGTCTCCATTTCTATTGAGAGCTCAATTAAGTTCATAAGACTCGAGATCCCTACTGTCTACAGGGTCCAGAACCGAGCCTATAAATCTAACTCCCGCCCCCAGTCAAATCAGTTGAAAGCTAGACACCAACCAGGGGTCACTACCCTGCAGTTAACTTCTAGCTCTGCCCTTGTGTTGTTCCGGAGTGAGATCCCAGAGCCGGCAGACTCCGTGGCAGATTTGGATAGAAGGACCTGCCCACGTATTTAAGAACTTCACACATATGGCCCCCCTGGACGGCCGCGGAACCAGTCGTTAGCCCCCAACATCATGGACGCAAGATAACCAGGACCAGACCCATCAGATACTACCCAAGATTCTCTTTAGCAGTACTACATCTTACTGTGCTGTTTAGAGATTTCACTAATTAAATATTTCTACGAAGTGGCTAAGACCTTGCCCAGTGTAATTCATACTTAACCATTCCATTTGGGACGTACTAAGCGATCAGTGCTCATTAATTAACAGGCGACCTTGACACTCGTAATTACCTTATTCAGATATTAAAACTCTAGTGATATCTAACGTTCGCCCACTGATTGCGTTCTATGTATTTCTGAAACAAGGATATAAAACTTAGATCAGTACCCCCTGAGGTTACTAGAATTCCCGTGCTATAAAATACGCGTGTCTAATCTAGTCTGTGAACTACTACTTGTGCACCAGAGCTACCAGTAATAAATCTAACAGTGAATATGAATCTATAAGTAACATTGATGGTCTTCGGTATATAAACCTGTTAAATCAAAGCCAGTGATCAGAAGATTAATACCTGAACGTTGGAAGTGGGAGACTAGACTCCATCCAGATCCACTTATGCTAGTGTTGTTCGATTCTATTATACTGTCTTACACAAGTATTCTGCAGTGGTATATCAATAAACGTGATCGTGTAACTTGCTACCATGTGTTTCTTTGTGTTCTCTATTCCTCATATCTTGTATTGTGCATGCAGCCTTATATACCCAGTCAATTAGAACTCACATTACCCAAGTTAAACCTATAGAAAAACAGGGCATAACAAGGATAAATAGAGCTAAAAATCTGAAGCTGTGTCAGGGATGCCTCTCCAGGGAGCATGGGGGGCGCGGTTGCACAAATGCTAAATTAAGTCCCTGCCGAGTATGCAATGGCAGGCACTTCTGCGCATTATGTCCCCAATCTGCTGGAGAGGTAACAAGTCAAACTACAGTTGCAACAACTGATCCTGCTCCAACCTCCACGACGTTGTCTGTAGCGTCAGAGAAAGAGAGACAGTAGTTTTGCCCACAATTATGATGCCCGTTATTAACAATGAAGGTTATTACCATTATCGTGCTTTGCTAGAACAGTATTCCCAGCGCACTTTTGTTCTGCGGTCCTCTCTATCGTCAGTACAGTATGTTGCATTGGGAAGAGAGACATTGAAGCTGCAAGGGTTTACGGGAGCCCAGCGCGAACAGGTGTATGAGGTAGTCACCCTGCAGTACAAGGATAGGGATAGAAATTCATCCTTAACCCTCCTGGCCCGGGCAGGCTCTCAAAATGACAGTGTGGGCTACCTGGGCGATCTGGCCGAAAAACATCTAGGCCTAGGCTACCGTATTTTTGTTTAGTTTAACTGCTAGAAATTTCCCACGCATCTATAAATGTAGTGCGGTTTCCAATCTGTAGACTGGCGTTGAGTAGAGCTCTCTATGTCAACTGGTTCAGTTGTGATGACAATTTCAGTGGAGAGCACTTGCAGGCGATGTTAGCAATATGATGATCTTTTCACTACTGAAACAACGACATACAGACATACAATAACAAACGAGTCTTCTCTTTCTTGTTTTCGGAGGTGCGGTGACGTAACGATCGGCTTTGTTTACATGCGTCGGACGCACAGCGTTCAGACCAAGCTGAATAGGCTTTCAAGCTTACAGATTTTAAAATGACAACCGGGCACCTGCCCTTCATTCGTGGTGTCATTTTAAAATGACAACCGGGCCAGAAGGGTTAATGGCGGTAGTAGTAGACTCCTTACCAGAATACAAGGTATCAACAGGCATCAAAGGTGTAGTGGGCAAATTGCAGGATTCAGGGAATAGGCTAACCGATTCATTCATAGGCAGTAATGTTAAGCTAGACATGTTGATCGGTGCCGATTATTACTATGACTTAGTGCTACCAGGATATAAATGGGAGGGCAATCTAGTGTTGTTGCCCACCAAGTTTGGGTACGCGATTAATGGGTCATACAAGGATCATGTAGCCAATACCAATGTTGAAGTCGTGACTGTGTTAAAAATTGCAATCAGTTCAATTAGCGAGTATCTACAGACAGACAATGAACCATGTAGTCAAGATTTGAATAAATTGTGGGATATGGACAATTTAGGTATCAAGTCAGGAGAGATAGATGCAGAGGCTAGGGATACACTTAAATTGTATGATGAAGCTGTAAGCTATTTACCCGAGGAAAACCAATATTGTGTCCGTTTGCCGTGTCGCAGAAACAGAGGCGACTTGCCGAACAATTACGGTCTGGCGATAGGAAGGTTACGGGGCCTACAGAAGAAATTTATCGCGAATCCGGCGTATTGTCAGCAGTACTGTAATGTTGTTAAAGATCAGCTAAATCGCGGGTTCATAGAGTCCACTGATGAGGAAATGATCACCTATTCGCCTACACATTATCTTGTCCACCACGGGGTTAAACGCGACAGCAAAACTACTCCCATACGCGTCGTGTTTGACTGTTCGGCCAAATTATCACCTTCGGCCTCAAGCCTCAATGATTGCCTGTATACGGGACCCTCTTTGGTTCCAGATTTGGCGAAGGTGATGTTGAGGTTTAGATGCAAGCCGTACGGGTTTATAAGCGACATCGAGAAGGCGTTCCTCATGCTCCAGTTGGACAAACGCGATAGATACAGTACACGCTTTCTGTGTCCCAGAGACCCCTTTAACGTAGATTCGCCATGTGATGTTTTTCGTTCAAAGTTGTATTGTTCGGTGCTACCTGTTCACCATTTCTATTGAATGCCACTATCTTAAAACACTTATCGCAGTTCAATGATGTGAATCTCGTCAACCGAATAAAAAATGGCCTGTACATCGATAACATACAAGGTACCGCGGACACAGAGGACAGTCTTATCTCTGATTATTGGCAATTCCAGCATGCATTCTCGTCAGCCCACTTATACTTACGGGAGTGGGTGACCAATAGTCCGCAGTGAAGTCCATTTTGGAACCGTATGATGGGATGGCTGCCGATCAGTCGTGCCATAAGTATTTAGGCATGCAGTGGCAAACGCGGTAGAGATAGACTTTCCTGTGGGCGTCGGGATTAATAATAATAATAATAATAATACTTTATTTCAGACTCGCACAGTACAGAGGGGACCATACTGGGGTCCATATATACCTTACAGTAACATAAATATATATAAATATATATAAGCTACTGTACATAGGCTACATTAAAATAAAAAGAAATTAAATAATACCCAGCTTGCTATCATGTAGTTCACAGCACTGCCTCAACCAAAAACAGTGGTCATCAAACTACTGTGTCCCAAAACATGGGATTATACATGTGAGGCTTTACCTACCAAGCGAAAATGTCTTAGCCATAGCTGCCCAGTTGTTTGATCCTCTTGGCATCTTACTACCAGTTAGCATCAGGTCACGGTTATTCCTTCAAATTCTATGGCGTACCAAAATTGGGTGGGACGAGACTATCCCTTCTGATTTACAATCGACCTGGCAAGCGCTGGTGGCAGATTTGGACAATTGTCAGTGTATAAGTTTCCCACGTCAAATCATCTCGAGTAAACGGGTGGAATTACACACGTTTAGTGACACGAGTAAATCCGCGTATGGTGCTGTAGTGTACCTGTCTGATGGAGACCAAAGTGCTTTAGTCGCTGCCAAGGCTGGAGTAGCACCCATCAAGACTGTGACAGTACAGTACCTAAATTAGAGTTAAATGCGGTTTTGCTAGCCGCATGTCTTGTTCAATTTATTACAGAGACACTCAAGGATCATCATGAATTCAATAATGTATATTTGTGGTCCGATAGTCAGATTGCGATTGCATGGTTGCGCAGTCAGATAGTGTTGCCTGTGTATGTCAGTAATAGAGTGAACGAGATCCATGGACTACTTCCCAATGTTACTATAAGATATGTGTGCACTAAGGATAACCCGAGCGACCTGTTGACTAGGGGTATTACTGCCAAACAGTTGTCTGATTCTCCGTTGCGGTGGCAGGGGCCTTTGTGGCTAACCCACAACAGAGTGGCCAGAGGATCGAGCAACGGCCATACCAGTTCAGGTAGACTTTCCCGTAGAATCAATGGCCACAGCAGTAGTCACTCAGGATATTGATGGCATCACAATTGCTTGGGACAGATATAGTAGCTATGATAAGGCAGTACGGGTCCTTGCATGGGTTAACTGTTATGTATGTAATTTGCGGCAAAAGGTAAAGGGAGAGCTCTTAACTGACACCCCTTCCTTGCTAGTTAGTGAAATGCGAGTCACTGACAAATTAATGATTATGACAGTGCAAAGGGAGTCCTATATGAGTGAATGGAGCATCTTGACCAATACCGACCATAATTTACCGGGTACTAATGTCATGAGACAACTAGGACTATTCGTGGACAGTGGGGTGATCAAATGTAGGGGTAGAATTCAGTTGGCCACTATCAGCAATGACAGTAAATATCCTATCCTCCTACCATCTAACCATACAATTACGTGTTTGCTTATAGTTAAAAGTCATATAGTATGTTTTCATTATGGTGTGGGTCATGTGGTAGCTTATTTGCGCCAAAAATGGTGGATCCCATGTAACGGGAAGAAATTGTACTTCCCCCGTTTGGTGTGTAACAGGAAGATGTACTTTCCCTTTTAGTATATTTTTTAAGGTTTGACTTAACTGTAAGACTTTTTCCCCTTCATTCACTCTTCCCTATATTTAAGGGAAATGTATCGTTTAAGAAGGGTTAAGTAACCCTTGTCTATGTAAAGAGGGAATTAGCCTAGATCAGGAGGAGAACTAATATTCTCAAATCTATCTAAATACTTTCAAGCCTAATTTATCCTTTTACCCCTTTTGTTATTCCATGTAAAAATCTTTCCTTTTCGAATTTAGAGTAATGCCCCCTTGTGTAAAAAGACCGCCAATTCCTACCCAAGCAACGCCACCCTTCTTTGGTCATCACCCCGCTTTTTTGGCGGGATCCTTGGCACTGGCCCTCGGCCCCTCACTGCCGTGACCCCAGGCCTACGAGAGAGTCACCTATCAACCTCCTCTAGCCTCTTATCATCATTCCCCGCTTCTTCTCCGGACTTAGGCTCCCTTTCCCTCCACTTAGAGGGAACCAGTTTGGGACGGAGTTGATGTGATGCTGACTTGCTGATGGCGGAGAATCGGAGATTCACCCCTCGCATTGGCTGAGTGCAGGATGCTGAACTCGTGTACTGTACGAGGGTTCAAGGACCACAGGAAGATGTGTAATTACCCCCCATACGCCAGGATACGGTAGGCCGAAGAGACCTAAAGGCAAACCTGGCCAGTACCGGTATTACGCGGGATTGGAATTATAATAATGAGAGGAATGGGGTGGGTACAGACAGCAAGATTTGAGTCCTACTCCTAGGTTAAGAGACTGTCCCAGTACGGTAATGGATTGGTCCCAGGTTAATGGTATATAGAGAATTAGATACGGTACCAATGTAACGAGTTTGTAAACGGTAAATGTTCCTTATATTAATATCAAGCTTAAGATTACTGCAACATGTTTGTATCCATCATCCCGTACCTATTTGGATCTAAAAGTGTTGTCAGGATGGTAAATCGGAGCCGTCAGTATTAAATTGGTCTAAAAGTAGTACCAGTAGCCTAACCGAGAGTTAAAAGTCTTGTCAACCAACCTTGAAGGTGAAGTTCTTGATTGGTCTTTGCTAGCCTCCGATTTATCCTTCTGTGCCAATGTACCTGAATAATGAGCATGAGTCACGATTGCATAAAGAATAAGAAAACCATGGGGATGGCCAGTTCACCTGAAGGTGGGCGATCAAATAATTTGAATGAATTACCGTTCCCAAAAACATCCTTATGTGATATCTAGAAAGTAGAGAATACGGTATGCTATGTCTCAGTGGGTTTTTTGTGGTTCTTTGGTCTTATCATTGTGTCAGAGTTGCAGCCCTTCCCCTTCCTCGAAGGATGTTGGATGTGGGTCAACCAAACAGGGTTGTCCTCTCGTTAATTAGAATGCAATAACGGGTTTGTCGTCATCTCTTCCTTTATATCCTTTAGCTTCTATTTTTCCACCTTTGCAGCTTAATCCTTCTTTTTCTGTCTCTCCCTCTCTCTCATGTTCGCAGCAGAAGGGATCGTGAAGACTGATCCCCCCCCCTCCCCCCCCTGTTACAGTGGTGTGCAGTGGTGCGATTTCTTTAGGAGTCCATGGTTTGACATGCTCCTGTTCCGTTCAGGGCTCCTGAATTAATCCTGTACCCCCCCGTAGAAGAGACTGTACAGTACTGGTTCTTACACTTTCGCTCGGGTGTTTAGAATCAGTGCGTTGCAGTTGTCCTTTTTCACGCTACCAACCCGTGAAATAGTTACCACACACAGTATTGGCCATGCTACCACATTTCAATACGGTTAGTGTAATATTTCAGGGAATCTTTAAGTGCAGCAGATACCAGCAAGTCACAGTGACTGTGAAGGAACCGCAAAGTTGAGATTGCGGTGGTTAGTGTTTTCCGGTTATTATTTGTCTATCAATTATCCTTCTTTCCTGTCCGAGATGGAGAATCCTGATCCAGAGCCAAGGCACGAGGTGCAAGACGCTTTAGTCAGGAGGAATGAGGAACAAGGAAGTGAAGTGTCAGTTGAGGATACGGACAGTTCCCGGTTTGTCACGTTCGACCAGTGAGAGGATGGTCAGAGTGAAGACAACTCCCAGAATGAAATGGATCAGATGAAAGCCCTACTAGAACGATTAGTCGGTGAAATGTCAGCATTGGCAGACCAGGTGCGAGACGTGAGAGACCGAGAGATGTTCCAGAGCCCAACTGGTACTCCACAACCAACCCCCAACATTAAGAACCTTCCCCCGCCTCCGCCTCTTGCCTTTGCGGACTCTCTCAAATCTTCAACCCCAACACCTCCCACTCCTCCTCCCCCTCCTGTACCTTTGATCTGTAATCCCCCGGCCTCACCTTCCCATTCTTCTTCACACCCCTCAGCTCCCCTCCGTCAGCCCTACCCCCGACGTAGTGAAGGGATTAGTTCCCGAGATGTACCCATGCTTCACATGAACGAGTTACGATCCTATATGGCTTCCACTAAGATTTATGTCTTTCAGATGCGGATCGAAGCCTGTATGTCCCATGACGAGGCAAGGTTGAACCTGGCCAAGTTCAAGTTGGATTCTGACATGGCTGTTCTGGTACAAGTAGAGACAGCTCAGGGAAAGTTAAAGACTTGGGCAGAGTTCATCCAGTTCCTGAAGCAGTTCTTTCATAAGACGCCAATGATGTCCGAGTCGTTCCAAGAAGCAGAACATAACACGTACGTCCTCTCAGAAGATCCTTATGATTACGACCAGAAGATGACGTATAGCTATACAGTAGTATGATCCAGTCAATGTTCCCAGGGGAAACTTTACCCCCACGCGACCAGTGGCTTAAAATAAGACTCCACGCGACCCTCCCCTCGTCCGTTAAGCAACAGGTGGATCGATACATGCCTGTGGAGATACCCCTGAAGGAGTTCCTGAGGCACCTGAACTATGAGCGTCAGCTGCAGAACCATGCAGAACGGATGGTCGCAACAGGACGGGTTTGTGAAGTAATGAAACGCCATGCCCCAGTGACTACCCCGCCTCTCAGCAGTAGCCAACCTTCCCTGACGACCCCTCTCCTTCCACCAACGGGAGTGGACATTAGATTCATCCGCCTCCAGGAATCTCTGGCGACCTTGTCACAGGATGTCCAGAGATTAACACGAAGACCTCAGTATACCTCACGAAGACCTCAGTAAGGGGAGGTGTGGTGGAGTGGTCTTGCCACTGGCCTGGTAATCCAAAGGTCCCGGGTTCAAATCCCGATGTATCAATGGGAAGATATTATTGGGATGGAATTTGTGCTGTACCTGTATCAGTGCATTACCACAAAGCCCACCGAAACGTCAATAAAATACCCTCATTGTTCCCTGATTAAATAGCACTGTATGAATATTCCCATATTCAAAATATGCTATAGGGGTGCAATGCCTGGTGAGTTATCTGCTCAACAGGTGGCGTTGTGTGTGTGTAAGTGTGAGAGTCCGAGTGTAGAGGGTGAGACAGTGAAGCACGGGAACGAGATGGCTTCAGAGATGGGGTCGTTTCGGGCCATGAGTGAGCACCGTGCCTCATGTGAAGGCAAGATGGCAGGTGCTCGTTGTACTCTACGTGCTTCACATGTCTCACTCCCTAGACTGGAACAAGACCTCACGGGCTTCACTGTTCATTGTAAAGCGGTGAATGTTAAGGCTCTCAGCCTATGCCCGAGAGGAAGTAAGTTGGAATATAGAAAAAAAAAAAAAAAAAAAAAAAAATACAGGATGCCCCTTCTGTAGAACGAAGGAGCACAACAGGGCAGATTGTCCCCTCCGTCCCCCACGTTTAGCATGTTTCGACTGCCTGAGAGAGAACGGTAGATGTGGGAGACCTGACTGCCCAGGGCGAGAGGTCAGAGCAATACGGTGACTTGGGACCTCGAACAAATCTCCAACCATTTTCCTCGTAGTAAACCAGAGATCGTGTCGCGCCATGGTAGATACCGGTAGTGAGCTCACACTCGTTAAGCAGTCCTTGGTGATTGAGTTAGGGCTTCCTATCTCTCTCAGCAAGAATATTCCCGCCCTCTTTGGTATTACCGGTACCTCCCTAAGGATTTTGGGCACGGTCTCCCTGGTGGTATGCGTAGGAATGTTCCAGACAAATACAGCACCTGGCAGTGGTGATCCCAGACGAATATATGGACACTGACCTGCTTCTTGGGGTCGACCTTTTGGGTCGCTACCCTATGTTATGGAATCATCCATGTCAGACGCTACGTTGGGGGGATGTTACCTACGACATCCATCATGTTACTACAGGGAAAAGAAAAGCGAGATCTGTTCGCCGAGTTAAGGCTACACTCACTGAGGAGAAGCCGCAGAAAGAAAATTGCATTTGGCTCCCCCGTCGAATGGTGATAGGTCCTTACCAGACTGTCATGCTCCCTGTTATTGTTGGTGAGGACATAAATAGTATTCTTGAAATTCAGCCCCGGAACCCTACTCTTCAACAAGAACTTCCAATATGTGTGCGAGTTACTAATGAGGCCGAAGTCTTTCTCCCTTTCGCAAATCCTTCCCGTGGGAGAATGGTCCTGAAGCCTGGCACCCTCCTAGCCACGTACGAGAAACTGGCAGAGAGTCAGATTCACGATGTACCCCAGTGCATGAAGACCAAAGTCAGCAATGCTATGCTACCTGACATGGATCAGCCCTCCTCCTCGGGGACCCGAGAGGAAAAGTTACAGTCTTTGATTGACAAGTGTCAATGGGACCACTTGGAGGATGGTCAGAAGGGTCAGTTGGGACATGTTCTCAAGGAGCATAATTCGGTTTTCATCTTGAGTGAACACGAATTAGGCACTATGAATGTTCCCCCGGCCCATATTCATGTTTCAGACCCTACCCCTACGAGAAGCCCTTTGTATAGGACCCCGGAGAGAGCAAAGCCGATTCTCGCACAGATGTTGAACGACATGTTGAAGAAGGATATCATCGAGCCTTCAAACGCGGCATGGTTGAGCCCTATAATCTTAGTCGCTAAACCTGATGGCACCAAGCGCATGTGTTTGGATTATCGTCAGGTCAATACGAGACTACAGGCCGACATCCAGCCACTGCCCAGGTTAGATGAGTTAGTGGAATTGACTACTGGACACAAGTATTATGCTACGCTGGATCTCAAAGACGCGTACTACCAGATTCCCCTTGATGATGAGAGCCGAGATCTGACGACTTTCAGCGATAGAGTAGCGTTATATCGTTTCAAGCGGCTACCTTTTGGGCTCAGTTGTAGCCCGGCCATATTCACACGGCAGATGGGTTCTGTCCTGGCTCCCTTGGCAAAGGAAGGCTGGGTCAGAAACTATCTGGATGATGTGCTGTTATGGGCATCTAGTTTTGAGGAGCTCCTGACTCGTCTATCTACTCTTTTCAGTCACTTTGCCACGATGGGCCTGAAATTGAATCTCACTAAGTGCCAATTTGCGCACCCTGAGGTAAAATTTCTGGGCCACCTCATTTCTGAACAAGGGTGTAGACCGGATCCGGAGAACGTCGAAGCTGTGATCAACATGAAGTCCCCCTCGAACGTCAAGGAAATACGGCGATTTTTGGGTATGGCTGGTTTTTACAGGAAGTGCATTCCTCAATTTGCCAAATTTGCAGCTCCCTTAACTGAGTTAACCAAGAAGTATGCCCAGTTTGAATGGTCCTCGGAGTGTGAAGGAGCGTTCCAAAAGCTGAAGACCTTGTTAGTTAGTGCACCAGTTCTAGTGAAGGCGGACATGCATCGCAAGTTCCTTCTGCATACAGATGCTTCCGGTACTCATGTGGGCGCAGCATTGATGCAACCTCAGTCAGATAGCACCTTGCGGCCCATGGGGTACTTTAGTAAGAAATTGAAGCCCGCTGAAACTCGCTACTCCACCACTAATCGTGAAGCTTTAGCCGTAGTATTAGCATGTAGACAGTTTCACCACTACTTGTGGGGAGTCCGTTTCAACCTCATGACGGATCATCAGCCATTGGTGTCGGCCTTTACGAAAAAGACTAAGTCGGCGCGCATGAGTCGGTGGAGTCTAGAGATGAGAGAGTATAGGTTTGACATCAGTTACAAGACGGGACCTAAGAATTATGTTGCCAACCAGTTAAGTCGACCCGTGAGAGCAGTGAGGTGGGAACAGGATCAGAAATGGTTAGGTAAGACCAGCGCCGAGATGAGGGAGTTGCAGTGTCAGGAGGCCCGATGGAAGGATCTCATAGTTTTCCTCGAAGGTGGGGCCTTACCTAAGCATCGCTATCCTCGAGCCACGCTCGATTAGTTTGTAGTGGATCAAGGAGTTCTTTATTTTGTAGTGGCTAAGTCGGACGGAAGTCTGCATTACCTTCTAGTTGTGCCGAGCGAGCTGACGAAAGCTGCGTTGAATCTGGCACATGACCAAGAGTCTGGTCATCTGGGTAGATTTAAGAGTATCATGAATGCCGAGTCGCTGTTTTACTGGCCTAATTTACGTAGTGATGTAAGTACTTATGTGTTACGACTGGGGTTCAAATATATCAGGGCTCTTATTCATTGGACTAGTAATGGCATAAATGTTACAACGGAAAGCGCTAGCTCCAACCTCTGATGTATATCCCCAGTGAACAAAGAACACAAATACTCTACAGAGTTCTATATGCAATAATAGGCTATCAAACTCTCAATAAATGTGCGTCTACTCTAGGCTTAATGTTATGTGAAAACAGCCTATTACTACCTATAACCGAAGGTGCTTGGTTATGGTATGCAAAGTAAGGTGGTAAGAGAAGTTACAGCTTACGTTACTTTAATCAATAAATGTCAGGCACTCCTGCATGAAAGAAAGTGCACTAAAGTCCTTCAACACTAACAAGGAATCTTCTTTAAATGTTAGATGCTATAAAGATGCTCGTATCGGAAATGGAACCCAAAAAGGCAAGCAGCGGAACAATGCTCGTGCAGGCTATGCACACAAAAAGGCAGAATATATAATGCCGTCGGAGCCAAGAATATCCTAAACACTACAACGATAATAATAATCGCCACGACAATGCAGTATTCCTATCAACAAAAAGAGCCTAAGTCGTTTGTGTCTCAATACATCAAACTAGGCTGCGAAATGCTTGTGCAATCATAAATGGGTATGCATAAAAAAGAGTAATTAGGTTAATATACTTAATGTCTACTGTGACTGATAAAGTCTAGCTAGAGTCAATGATACGAGATACTGGTGCGCATGGCATGCTGCATAGCCTAGTGCAAATCTCAAGTCTGTGCGTCAAATATTACGTTATAATGAAGGGTAGCTCTCTTGAGAAACCTTAATACCGAAGTATTAAGCGTTCTCCTGGCGTACCTCAAAGACAAACAATCGAGACCAGAACAGTGCAGAATGGTATAGGCAAAAAACCCTCATTCGCGCATGCTCTACTCTCAATGGCACACAGACTAGAATTTACTCAATCAACTCCAGTTCTCAGGTATGTCGTGCCGCTTTTAACTGAAGCCAGCACTCATAGGAAACAATACCTTAGAATATCAGACTCCTAGTCTAGCATTATCTAATCCAGCAGAACAATAATAACTAAAGGAAGCAGTACTAAATAATATAAATGCCAACCAATGCTTCGTGATCCACTTATCTTAACAACTAACATACATGGGTTATATCAGACCTTAACGCACAATACAACTGGCCAGCATGAAGCTGATTTTGCAGAGTTAACCAGAGGGGGTATAGTATTAATAAAAGGTGGTGAAAGATATGGAAAATGAGAGAGATAGGCAGAGGAAAAGATTCTCAGGTACGGAGCGGGGACAGATAGCAAGGGAAAAAAGATGGGTGCGTTCTAGAAACCAGATCTGAGGGAGAGAGTGGCGAGGAACTGTATATATACTCGCACTAGCTCGAGGTGCGTGGGGAAAAAGCGGTTACAAGTCATCTAACCACTAGCAAGAGCTTGCAGCATGGTAAGGGCCTCTCTCCACCAACCCCCGCGAGGCAGCCAGCCGTGACATCATCGAGCGGGACAAAAAACACTGCGCGCCCCCTCTCACTCTGTTCTACTCTCTCTCTCTCTCTCCCAGATCCCATCATTACTAGTTAATGATAAAACATATACTTTACAATTAGATATATAAAGCCTTGACATGGGCGAAAACAAAGAGCCTTTCTGGACTGCCCATGACACGAGCTTTCATAATTATGAAATAAAGCACACTCTAATACATAAACTGTAGCCCCATCCACTGCCCTGGCGATCCTAGCGAGTCACTGTAGGACAAGCCATGCGGTTCTAACGGAGTGGTTAACGTCACACCCCCCCCAAGATTTTTCTCAGAGGCCCCAAGGCTCACAAAAATCTGATGGTTAGAACCCATGCTATATCTCCACTTCCCATCACCCAGCGGCAGTAAAATATCTGGCACAGTTCTTCAACAAAACATTTTTTCAAAATTATAACCCTCCCCAACACAATAGGTTAAATTATATGTAGTTATGCTCCTCAAGAGCGAGCTTCTCTAGCCCAGCATTCTGAGAGGAGTGCAACTCAGAATTACTGCTACAACATACTGAAAAAATTCAACTATCAAAGAAAGTTTTGATTTGATTTTTATGTTTATAATTTGTTTATTTCGGCTGCACTATAGGGGCAAGCCTAGTTTTTTCTTCTATACCAAACGCTCAACTCCTGCTTTACGACCCAATACGCTGGGCTACAACCGCGAGCCAACAAGCACCAAGCGCAAAATACCATTCAAACTAAAGCAGGAGGCTACCCGTGTGTCAATCTACCCAGGATCATCTACCCTCGAAAGACAATCTGCAATCACGTTGTCACAACCGGCAATATGGCGTATGTCCAGGTTATATTCCTGTAACATTAGCGACCACCTGGTCAGCCTCATATTCCGATTGTGAAACTGGTTCAAAAACTTGAGAGGGTGATGATCTGTGTAAATTACAACGACTGGACCATAGGCTGGAACATAGACCTCGAAATGCCTCAGTGCAAGGACAATTGCCAGCAGCTCTTTCTCGACAACAGAGTAGTTCTTTTGGGCTGAATTGAACTTCTTCGAGTAGAAACTAACAGGATGTTCCAGCCCATCATCGTCCTTTTGCATAAGGACGGCACCAGCCCCCACACCACTAGCATCCGTTGCTAGTTGGAAAGGTAGGCTAAAGTCAGGGGCCCTGAGGATCGGGTGAGTGCACAACAGGTGTTTTACTACGCTAAACGCCTTCTCACACTCAGGCGCCCATTTGAATTTCTTATCCTTCGCTAAAAGATCTGTCAGAGGTGCTAGCACGGTAGAGTACCCCTTAACCTGACAAGCGCTAAATAGACCTAGGGGCTAGGGTAGTTATTTGTGCATTTCTAGCCTTGGATTCTGACATAATTCGTTATATTTACAATATAGAGCATTATTTGTTTTCGGTATGCTTTTATTTTACATATATGATGTATATATGAACCTTCAAGAGTGCTAAAATAAGTGGGAAAAGCATTTGGGTGGTGAAAAACGAAGATATTGGCCACCCGGTCATAATCTCAGGCGAGAGAGAGCTACAGGCAACCCTCCTCTCTCGCTGTCTGTGAGGTAACTGAGACGAGCGGGGCGGTGTGGGCCGGTGTCTGGGTGTTACATAACGATCTTTTCTGCAACCCACTTGTGCTACATTATCGCGGGAGAGAAAAATAACCGATAAATGATGATAATAAGAGGGAAAATAGGTGATAATTGAGGAGGGGAGGGAGGGGGGAATAAGGTGGGGAAGGAGGGGAGGGGGGTGGGTGAGATTTACATGGATGAGTACTGGAGGGGAATTATCTCACCTAGAGACAAATTCCTTTGTTTTGATAGGCCCTTTTTTGGGGGGGAAAGCTTTTTTTATGGTCTTGCTTCCGTGAGGCCTATCGCGTTCCCTATAGGAAGCCTTCCGTGAGGCCTATCGCGCTTGCCGGGTTAATGAAGCGTCTGTAGTATCCGATCATACCTAAGAACCTCATGATCTGCTTCTTGGTGGCCGGCCGGGGAAAGTGATCAATCGCAGCTATCTTGTTCTGTGGGGGGCACACCTGTCCCAACCCCACCATGAACCCAAGATACTGCACGGACGCCCGCACGAAATCACACTTTGCCAGGTTGACCCACCAAGCCAGCCTCACTAAGCCTCTTGAACAGGAGTTCTACGTGCTCACAATGATTTGTAAAGCTGTTGTCATAGATAATAACATCGTCGAGGTATACTGTGCAATTAGGAATGTCTCCCGTTATATCATTCATCAAACTCTGAAAGGTAGCGGGTGCGTTCTTTAGACCATAAGGCATAACGTTACAGCGGTAGGTAGCACCATCCACCACAAAACCACATACCTCTTTCGCTCGTTCGGACAAGGGCACCTGCCAGTATCCCTTAACCAAGTCCACCTTGGTTAGGTACTTTGCATTGCCTATCTTGTCCACACAGTCATCGACCCGAGGAAGAGGGTATGGGTTGGTGGGCGTCAAACCGTTTAACCGTCTGTAGTCTACACAGAATCGCACCTTACCATCCGGTTTTGGTTGCAGTGTGACGGGAGATGTCCACTTCACCACCCCCTTCTCAATCAGCCCCCTTGTTAACATATACTCCAACTCCGCCCGGAGGGCCGGCAGTTTAATAGGGGGCACCCTATAGGGAACTGACTTGAAAGGGGGGGTGGTCTCCCACGTCCACGTCGTGCACCTCTAGGGTAGTGAGGCCTGGGTGCTCCGCGAAAACAGAGGGGTATGAACCGAACAGGCGCTCCACAGCCACCCGCTGATGCTCAGGTAAGTGTTGCAACGCTTCCTGAGCCGCCTGGTTCGTGTTCCCCGCCCACTGGTTCGCAGAGACATGATGATCCCAGTTATCCTCCACCTGAGCTTGACTGTCCCGTTCTCCTTCTCCACCTTGACTGCTAAACGTCATCACAGGCACAGTGAGAGGCTCAGGGGGGTGCCTCACATACTCCTTCATAAGATTAACATGACATAACTGATTGCGCTTACGTCTGTCTGGAGTGGCTACCAAGTAATCCAGGTCCGATAGCTTCTCAACCACCCTATAAGGACCAGTGTACTTCGCGGATAAGGGGTGACCTACAAGGGGCAGTAGAATCAACACCTCCTGTCCCACGTGAAACTCCCTGAGTTTAACCTTGAGGTCGTACCTGTCCTTCATGAGGGCCTGAGAGCTAGTCAAATTACGGCCAGCCAACTCCAGACTGCGCAACATCCGTTCCCGACTGTCGAGGACATACTTGAGCATAGAACAAGGTTTTTTCTGCACCCTCCCATATTTCTTTAACCATATGGAGAGGCCCTCTGACACGGTGTCCAAAGACGAGCTCATTAGGGCTGAATCCCAAACTTTCCCCAGGTACCTCCCGTGCAGCAAACAAAACATATGGCAGGCCAAGATCCCAATCTTTCCCATTCTCAAAGCAATAACAACGAAGCATAGATTTTAAGGTTGAGTGCCATCGCTCTAACACACCCTGGCTCTCCGGATGATACGCCGATGACACAACCGTAACAATCCCATGCTGCTGCATAGTTTGAACAAAGAGGTTAGAAGTGAAGTTGGATCCTTGGTCTGACTGAATCTCCTGCGGGTAACCATACCGGGAAAAATACACTAGCAAGTTTCGGACCACCGTCTTCGCTGACCCATTTCTCATAGGGTAAGCGTCAGGGTACCTTGTTGCTACATCCATGATGGTCAGGAGAAACTTGTTTCCGGCACTTGTAGGGGGAAGGGGGCCAACCATATCCAC